>JAPDSC010135539.1:238799-250208 GCA_026290005.1 Latrodectus geometricus | reverse complement strand
GACGTGACTTTCTCAATGAAACCCTGTATGTAGAAATTGGCATAACATCAAGGAGAAATGATTCTTCATATTACATATGAATGATATTTTTGCACTTACTCGATTGACAACTTTAAATACGTCTGACATTAAGAATTGCATTTCAGGTCTATCCTAGCTCCCATCTATTAAGCGAAAGTCCTTAATAAATGGAGCTAGGTTATTTTGGATTTGGAGCTTGATACGAAATACTTTTAGTAAAGATGCTTTGACAGTCTAATCCAATACAGAAGCTACTACAAATCTCTGAGGCACAACATCCCAACAGGCAGCCAAAACCTAAACTGTCCAAATCTGCTTTCCTAACCGGGGACTTTGGAGTGAGAAGCATGTCTCAGTAAGGTGGTCGTTTTAACAAAACTCTCAATATTTAGCTCCCAAGCATGCTTGGTAGTCAGTTTTATCGACCCACTGAAGAAATAAGCTGAGTCGAGAATAGAGCCTGGAACCTGGGCGTCGAAACGCCACTACTCTGCCACCGAGCTTCTATACAGAAGCTACATTCTCCCGAAATTAAGAATGGTTACTACTGTTATTTCGAGGTTTTCTCCTTTCTTACAATGAACGTCACAGCTCAAAAATTTTTTACATATTTTTAAATTATAGACTCGGAAATTAGCAAATGCATAGGATATTCAAAAGTTAGATTTTTTTTAAATATTTATGTGATTAAAAACTGAAATTATCTAAGCAATGTGAAGGCTAGAGCAGCTTATTGGAGAGAGTCGTCAGTTCAACATAGAGAATATAGTGGGTTCGTTTGATGCTTAACCAAGTCGAAGATCATAGCACTGAGAGGACCTCCCCGGATGTTAATATTTTGCAATTTCATGTCTTTCTGTTGGTATGACATTAATTTTCAACAGTGGTAGATGCTAATAAAAAATGTCGACATTATCATTTGATTTGTCCTTTAAATTTATAATAATTTTGGTTCCGTTCTGACTTGAGAATGCAAATATTGAACCATTTGGAAACAAGAGTATTACAAATAAACCTTTAAAAGATTAGTAATACATTGAATCTTGAATAAAGTCAATACCAAACCGTTTAATTAATGCAACATTTGAATGTTTTTTTACCACCTTAAAAGATTTATCCTACAAATAGTGTAATATAATATACTGTGAAAAATTTTGTAGGAAACAAGTGCTTACCTGCAAGGTTCAAATAAAGAGGTTATAAGCTCATTCCACAAAGCTTCCGTAATCTGCTCGTTCAAAGGAATGAGATGGTTCTCACTGGTGAAATTGTAGTACACATGCCCAGAGCCATTCAAGTACTTCCTGCACACCTGCCCAGTGTAGGGTGCGCAGTAGCCCAAGATCTCGCTCTCCTTGGGCCTCTCCGCTCCACTGCCCCCGGCATCCTCGGACGTTCTTTTGTCTTCTCCAGACCTGACATCCTCCACCACCTCGATTTCGTTGTCCAAAGGACTGTCCTCCTCACCGAGCTCTTCCTCAGATGCAGGGACATCGGGCAGGAACTCCTCCCAACTCTCCTCCTCTGGCAAAAGAAAGGTACTCATGACTCGAAGTTTCAATTTAGCCAACAAATGCATAGATGGAGGGTCACTTACCGTCCAGTGGATTGACGTACAGTTGGAAGTGCTTCACGTCACTCACTACAGAAGAGTTGAGGCTGTGGAGGGAGTTGGTAGCCTTGCAAGTGAAGCTCATCGTTTGCGTCGCGTTCACAGTCAATTCGGAGTGGGTGTACACAGGATCTTCAAGAACATAATCATCCAACTGAAAATGCAATATACTAATTAGAACTCTTGACTTTACAATCAAGAAGCGTTTTGTTACAATCCGGTTTAAACTCATCCTTACAATGTCCAAAATGATGTCTTTGATAACGTGAAATTTAAACCTATTGTAGTTGAGCAGTTTCTTTTTTCTTTCGGTTAAATCTTACCTAAATAAATTTAGATTTTTAGAAGATCATAAAGTTAATCAAAAACAAGATTTGGTGAAGGTAGTAAAGATATTTGTTTACATAAATTTCCGTCGTAATTCTTATTCTCTTAGATAAATAATGAGTTTCCTTAACAAGAACGTTTACGAGGCGTCTTTAAGGAGGAGGATGGTGAAATTGAACTAAAGGAAATACAATATTCTCCCGTTTTTCTATTCATCCCGATAAATATATTTTCCTCTGCGGAGAATATAGCGCTACAAATAATTATGCATTCGTGCAAGGACGTGTTAGATTCGACTTGGTTTATTCCTCCCTCATGATCTTTTTTTATAATGGAGGATTTTGTGATACCTACAGTTTAAAGTGGGTTCCAAACCATTATAGACGACCAATAAGAGATTCGAGCTCACAAACCGTTGAACTGAAAGCGAGAACGTTAACATTCTGCAGCCAGCTCAACGGGTTTGGTTAGCAATGGGAGATTGATAATCTACGGTGATATTCGCGTTGATGGGCACATTAATCTCCACATCATTCGAAAGCTAACGGCTTGTGATATACTCATGACAACTTCAGACATATTGTATTGGCTGGTTTTGATGGCCCATATTGTATTGGCTTATGATGAAACAACAGGAAAGAGAGCCCAGTTGTGTCATGCTCACTTATATGACGATTCGAGGAAGAAATCATACAAATTGAATGGCCTGCGTGTTGTTCACACCCAATAAATAGTTAAGGCATTTGAAACGGGCTGGCTATTGACATTTTCTCAAACTCTCCAAGAAATTGAAAAAAACTCTGCTGGAAGTAGGACAGAATTAACAGTCTCTTTGACTCTATACCATAAAAATGTTCACGCCAGCTAAAATTACATACCTCCAACTAAAAACTGTTTTCCATCAAAGAAATGCTTTTTTTAATGTTCTATGCACTTTTGAAGAAGTATAAATATCAGCCTCAAAAAAGCAGCGCATCGGTTGTTGCAAAAATGCTTTCTAGGATGTGTAAAAAGCTTCAAGTTAAAGTTTTTGTAGTCAATTGGTGTCTGAAAACTGCGATTAAATTATTTAAAAAAAATAATCAATTTCTGGAGAGTCTCACTCTAGTCGACACACAAACAAGAACATTATTTAGTCTCATAATCTCCGTCGATAATGACATATTTCACATTGACAATATGATGTGGTAACCCGGTCCTCAGTTGTCTGGGTTGCCAGTAAAGCCAAATTGACCGCGTGTGGGCCATGTGATTGTTAGTACCATGAGCAATTGTTTTGACCCAGATATCACTTATATTGCCGCCCAACCTGTCAGTGGTTAGCGTACCTGACTACAGATGGGTGGGACCTGGGTTCGAATCCTGGCTTGGGCATGGATGTACTTTCTCCCTCTCTCTTTCTTGTCTTAGTTCTTTCTTTGTGTGTGAATGGTTGCCTACCCTATAAACGAGTCCCTATGGCATGTGTGCACTAAGGAAGTCGGATCCACACCAAATATGGTTCAGTTGGAAAAGTGGAGCAGCGCACCCCATATTGCCAGCCTGGCTGGCACACGACAAAAACAACAACAACAACAACAACAACACTTAAATTAAGAACAAACACATCTAAATCTTTTAAATTAAAAAAAATATGCGAAATAAAATTCCAAAAAATTTAGTGATCTTTTTACAATTATATTAGGTTCGGGAAAAAGAAATCCATTATTTTTACGTGAACGTCATGTAACTTCTTTTGGATTCGCTTTGTAAAAAGGTTTAAAACAGGTTTCATGTAGATTTTTAGGTCTTGCGCGTTACGACTGCTGACATGCGGTTAACTTCGATCATTTTTGATATTTTATAGACATTTTCGACAATGCTGTATCCACATGCGAGGTGCATCTCTAACATCAAAAATACCCGAACGGAATCGACGAAACAAAAATTGTACGTAACTGGTTGTTACAGTCTTATGTAGGACGATAAACACTTTTCACAATTTTAGCCACCCGGCTATCTTTTTCGCCGTTACAAGAGAAAAACGAAAATGTATCGAATTTTCTGTTTGTTGTCTTCCGTTCTTAAAACCTTGTACTCGTAACTGAATGAATCAAACAAAAAACCGCAAGAAGATATTTTAGTGTCTAATGTCACCTTTCTAACGAGCATAAATCTGAAATTGTTTGATAGATACCTCACGAGATAGCGATCACTACAGACGTCTACCGAAAAAATAATGGATTACTTTTTCCCCCAACCTAATATTTCATAGGGGAAAAAAAAACCCGTACAATTAAAACTGGAATCTTAGAATAGCTTTTTCCAATTTATGTATATATCAAAACACAAAAGCTAAAAATTAATAAATAATGTAAATAATGGAATGGAATCCAAACCAGTTTTTTTTTCTTTCTGGTTTCAGCCTCGCATCTATTTGCATCTGAAGACCTCGTTTTTCCAGATTACTTTTTAACTCCCGGTAGAGAGAAAGATCGATTCCTAGAATCGGAAATTGTAGGAAGGAATTGGAATCGGTTGGGTGGAGCCCTGCCACATCACTCGCTCACGTGGGAGGCTGCAATGAATTCTGTCTTTCTATTATCGGTTGAGAGATTATCGGAAAGGCGCCATCAAATAAAACACACGCTATTAATTCTGCTCGTTTATCCTGGAGTCCATCTGCATGTTTACATAAACATTAATTCGCCCCGCTGTCTAAATAACTGTTTAAAAAGAAGTTTCTGAAGAAGTCCAGCGATTAATTACATTCAGTACAGAACCAATGAAAGAAAATCTAACGATCACGAGAGAAATTCTCATTTAAATTTCTTCTTTTGATAAAGTACACACGATTAACATTTTTTAAGACACGTAGACGGCTGAGTCATTAGCGTTCCTGACTCCTAGATTGTTGGTCCCGGGTTCGAATCCCGGTTCAAGCACTTTCTTATTCCTCTCTCCCGAGATGATGGATGAATGTACCATCCCTATGAACGTCTCATAACTTCAATTTAAAATGCCGCCCATCCTATCTAGTGGTTAGCGTACCTGACTATGGATGGGGAGGACCTAGGTTCGAATCCAGGCTAGGGCATGGATGTACTTTGTGTTTCTTGTCCTTTCCTGAAATTATGAATGAATGTGGCCCTCCGTGACTTGGTTCACACCGGCTAACGCTAAACGAGTAGCAATTTCTCGCCTGGTTGGGGCGAAGAGTCAATCACCCATCATTAGAAAGAAATATTACACGTATACACTTGAAAGATGTGTAAAAACGACCACAAACTCACCAAGTTTGCACCTCTACAAATGTTCATTGTGTCCTTTTGGTGTCACGACACACATGTAAGCTATAATCGAACACATTTGGAAGCAAACTAGTGTCTATGGAATTGCTACAAAATGCCTTGTTCACAAGGCGGTTTTTTGAATCAGATTACATAGCTATACTTTTGCTTTCCTCCATTCACGACTGGTAAAGAATTCACGTTTACTAAAGGTGTCCATGGTGAAATGTCTTCCCGGTGGAAAGATTCCTCTGGAGGTTATTGGAAGGCTCGATTTGTGGCAATAAATTACTCTCAACCGACCTCGTTTGATTACCACAATTGAAAGAAAGATTCATACGAACAAACTATTTTAAGATCAATAATTGAATTTAACTATATGTATAATTTTAGTACTGATTTGTGTTAATTTGATTTTCATAAATGGCAAACGGTATCAACAGTTCAGTTTTTCGGTTGATTTACAATACCTTGATTCGCATGGTCGACAAACAAGAAGAGTACCAACAGTTAAACTAAATTAGTAACTTCCTTCTAAACTGACAGATTTAAGTTATTTGGATTCTCATTATCTACAAAGGAACAGTTGATCCATGGTATCATTTTTACCTTCGAAAGCTGGAATTACGCTGACACAGACATTTAAACCATTAAATATTTGATTAGGTTAAAATAAATGCATTATTTTTTTAGGTCGATGATTGTAATGCTCGATACAGCATTGATCCAACAATTTCAGATCGTTGGAAAGATAACTTTTTGCACTAAGAAATTTTACTGTTTTTATTTAGTCCATTCAATTTTATGGTGTTAAAATCGAAGTTAACTAAGAGAAAATGCAGTTCATTCACAATTTTTCTTTGATGAAGGCGAAAATACAAGTCAGGCAGTTGAAAATTGGGGATGATATTATAACAGATAATTAAGTATAAATTTAGTTCCATAGATTCCATCTAGGTATATTTGATTTTAAGGATGCACCTCGCGTAGGTAGACCCACAGTCGAAAATATCGATAAAAATATTCTAAGTTGACCAGCATGATAGCAATACAAAAACTAAAGGTAAATCACAAAATCATTTGAGCATGCGCTAATCAAAAACATGTAAATAAAGCCTTGAAATTCATGTAAAAATTATATGTTCCACAACCTAATATTAAATCAATAACACAATGATAAGCAATTATTTATTACAAAATAAAAAAAAGCCTATTAAGATAAGAAATATTTGAAATACCGAGTCATTTTACATGTAAATGAATAATTTATGTAAAAATACTTTCATCAAAATAATTTTGAGTAAAAGATAGTTGGCTATTCGTGCAGTAAATACAGCAATATTCTAAACTGGGAGGAAACAATATTCTGCATTTATTACTTTGTCCGCCAGACAAATTTTGATATTCACCAGAAGTGCGTATTATCCTTTCCTTAGGCGCGCAGATATTAATACCAAGGATATGTTTTCATCTCTTCGTTCAATTATTATTCTTCCAATTCTGCATTTTGTTCAACGAGTTTCTATTTCACTGAATGGAGTTTATGAAAACTTCAAAATGGCGACGTTTTCAAACATTTTGTGTTAAGATTTTCAGAATTAAATACCAAATATTTCCTTCAAATATTATTTTAAAAATGCGAAAAAATTTATTACGACGGGAAATTTAAATGCCTTTAATAATTTTAAAAAGCAACATGTAGCAAATTTCTGACTGTAATCAAATGAGAAGTTTCACATGAAAGAACAAGAGAAAAAATGAATGCAAAGAAAGTGCTCGGTTTGTTTGTGGCTCTATCATCACAAATTGTAAACGAGAGTAAATTAAACCAGTATAAAATTTCTCCAAACATCAACACTCTAAATAGGAATTGAACCCGTAAACTGTGCAGCCATATGCTAGAGAGTTAACCTCTCCCCTACCGACTCAGAGTATACCGGATCTGTGATTTCACTGAATCTTTTATTCATACACCCGATCGAGTGCGAATAAATTAAAATGAAATTTCCAGGTTTTCTCCTTTGTGACTAGTGAATACGTGATCAAATGAGAAGTTCCACATGAAAAAACAAGAGAGAAGATGTATGCAAAGAAAGTGGCGACAGCTCTGATCAATAAAACTCCAGCTTTAATTTTCATGAAAATAACAATAATCACTTTGTCCACTAATTTTTCAATGGCACTTGTTTAAAATCTCTGATCAGTTATATATAAAAAAAAATAGAATTAAAAAAAATATAGAATAAAAAAAAATGCCAAACGGTATGATTTTTCGGAAAAAAAAGTTATGTACCAAAAACGGCAATTACTAATAATAGTTACTTATAATTTGTGCTTCTTTAAACCAATGTTCAGCTTTAGTAGTAATTTCTTTCTTCAAATGATAGAGTTGTTCGACCAATGTATTACGGATAGAGTGTGATTGTTTTGACCGTTAGCATGCTATTTTTATATTTTCCTTTTTAACTATAAAGCAGTTATTTCTTTCTTTACAGTTGAGATTATGTGTACGCCACTTTATTTTACTTATAATTGGTCTGTGAGTGAAACAAATAATCATTTTCACCCATGATGTTAAATATACAATTTGGTCCACCCATCCAAAACAAGTCAATGTGTCAGTGAGCAGTTGGAAAGAAAATTTTGTTCAATATCTTAGTAGGATCGATTATTTTATATATTATTGGAGATTTGTCTCTCTTGATACCACTTTTCAAAAATAAATACTTATTAATCATTAAGTAAAGATTAAATTTATGTCATGTAGTATGTAAAGCACATTAAATATTAACACTTGATTGCTTATGCAAGCAATCAATAAATCATAGTACGTATTTGTATCTGTTCAAAAATATATATGTGCATTTGTACATCATATACATTAAAACTTCATAAGAAAAAAGTTGGAATACTGGCTTATGAAAATTTTGTTTTTATATTAATATTTGATTACTTATGTAAGCAATAAATAAGTCATAGTACGTGTTTGTTTCTACACAAATATATACGTGCATGTATTTTTTGTATATCATATATACACTACTGTCCATTAAAATTGCTATACCAAGAAGGCGACATGCTACAGACGTGAAATTTATACGAAAGGAAGAAGGTGCTGTGATATGCAAATGATTAGTTTTTCAGCACATTCAGACAAAGCAGGCGCCAGTAGCGACACCTACATTGTGTGTTAAATGAGGAGATTGTGTATGAGGAACCGGCTGAACAAAGTGCATTTGAACGTTGTTGCCTGGTGAAAAGTTGTTGTGATGCCTCGTGTAAGAAGGAGAAATGCATACCAGCACGTTTCTGACTTTCATAAAGGTCGAATTGTAGCGTACCGGGATTGCGGTTTATCTTATCGCAGTACTGCTGCTCGCGTCGGTCGAGATCCAATGACTGTTAGCAGAATATGGAATCGATGGGTTCAGGACGGTAATACGGAACGCCATGCGGGATCTCAACGGTCACCTATCACTAGCAGCCGAGAAGACAGGAATATTATCCGCATGGCCGTAATGGCTCGTGCAACCACGTCACGAGCCGTGAGTCAAGAAACGGGGTCGTTTGGTAGACAACAAGTGTCTGCACGAACAGTTTGACGACGTTTGCAGCAACATGGACTCTTAGTTCGGAGACCATGGCTGCGGCTTCCCTTGACACTGCGTCATAGACAAGAGCGCCTTCAATGGTGTGATCAACGACGAACCTGGGCGCACGAATGGCGAGACGTCATCTTTTCAGATGAATCCAGGTTCTGTGTACAGCATCATGGTCGCATCCGTGTTTGGCGGCATCGTGGTAAACGCACACTGGCAGCGTGCATTCGTCATCGTCATACTGGCCTATCACCTGGCGTGATGGTATGGGTTGCCATTGGATACACGTCTCGGTCACCTCTTGTTCGCATTGACGGTGCTTTGAACAGTGCACGTTACATTTCTGGTGTGTTACGACCCGTGGCTCTACCCTTTATTCGAGCCCTACGAAACCCTACGTTTCAGCAGGATAATGCCCGATAGCATGTTTCCGGTATTGTACGGACCTTCCTTGATACGGAACATGTTCGGTTGTTGCCCTGGCCAGCACGTTCTTCAGATCGTTCACCAATAGAAAACGTCTGGTCAATGGTTGCCGAGGGACTGGCTCGTCACCAAACGCCAGTCACTACGGTTGATGAACTGTGGCATCGTGTTGAAGCTGCATGGGCATCTGTACCTGTACATGCAATCCAATCTCTGTTTGACTCTATGCCCAGGCGTATAACTGCTGTTATTACTGCCAGAGGTGGTTGTTCTGAGTACTGATTTCTCAGGATCTATCCAGCCACATTTTTTGAAAATTTAATCACTTGTTATTTCTAGTATAATATATTTGTCCAATAAATATCATTTTGTTAACTGCCTTTCTTCCTAGTGTAGCAATTTTAATGGCCAGTAGTGTATTAATATTTCCCAACAAAAAAGTTGGAATACTGACTTATGAAAAAAAGATTTCTTTTATTTCCCAGTATTTAAAAATCATTTTGTCACGTTATTTTTCCCCCTACTTAGGTACGTTACATACATCATTTTAAAGTTTTTTGATACTAAAATAATTAATATAATATACCTTTATATTTAATTATAGAAATGATAAGCATCTTGAATTATTAATGTTATTAGTATCTTAATTCTATCGCAGAAAAATTTATTTTATTAAAAATATTATTAAGGATTATCTATAAAAGTACTGTCACTTTCTTAACCTCTGTTTCTAAAAGATTAATTTTCAACAATTTTAAAGACAAATTAACTTTTTTCTCCACTTTTAAAATTCGCACTCAGGAATACGTTGAAACGATTTAGCCTCAGTTTAGAAGAATTCGCGCAAACTTTTCTAATCGAAAGTTTTTTGCATGTTTAACTTTTAAACATCCGTAGCCCATTCGAATTCTGTAACTGATACAAAAAAGTGTTTAACAAGAATGAATTTTAATTAATTATTAAACATTTGAGGAAAAATGTTTTGACAATGATTAATTGAAAAAGAAAGATTCTGCTCCATTAATTAAAGACACAAATAGATACAAAACTGGTGAACACTTGTAAAACGTATTTAAATGTAAAATCCAATTTTAACTCGTTAAATCGTGATCAGTATAGTAAATTCACCTTCTATTTATCATAGATTGATGTTAATTTAAAAGTACTTTTTCCAATCATTTTGTTTTCAACTTCTTTCAATTTAATAAAAAAATCAGTTTCTTACATTTATAACAAAAGGAAGTCTTTCTAAAATCGGAAAAGTCTTAAGAAATAGATAGGCTGCCTTAGTTTACGCTTTTAGAAAGAACCCGAATCATTTCCAACTTTTCAAATATTTACAGCGCTCTCTGGTAGAAAAAACTTATTTCTGCGACGTCTTTTTTCTTGTATACAAACAAAAGCGCTAAAATAAATTTTTTACGAACTGAAATGAAGTGGACGGGAAAAGAAGATCGCAGTTTGACGTCACTCCGGATTAGTCAGCAAGTTTGTTGTATAAGGAACAACGTGTATCACAGAGAAAATAAATAATACCCCGACACACTTCCAATTTCAAGAAAATAATAAATGGCTTTGCATATGGAACCATTGGATGTTTGTCTCTTCCTATTTTAAAGTTCAGAGAACTACATTAAAATGAATAAATAACATTAAGGGAAATCATTTTATTAATACTGTTTCAAATTTTTTGTAAAAAGATTAATTATTTTAATATCTGAACAAAATACAAATAATCAAATGCATTGAGAAATAGGGAAAAAAGTAGACTTAAAAAAAGTTATTTAAAGATTTATTGAAAACAGTTTTAAATAAAATACGAGGAAATAAACTAAAATAAAGCACATTTTTCTTTCGTATCTAAAATTATTAAAACATTTTGTCCTACTTAAAAATTTACTAAAAACTTCTAGAAAAAAAATTTCATTCTTTAAAAGCAAACATTACGTTTTAATACGAAATAAATGTTATTAGCACCTTAATTCCGTCACACAAAAATTTAAAAAATGAAAGCTACTAAAAATATTAATGCATTGTTCAGTCATTTAATATGTTACTGGTGATTAATTATAAGTATTTATAAATTATATATATATATATATATATATATATATATATATATATATATATATATATATATATATATATATATATA
>JAPDSC010135539.1:224825-238789 GCA_026290005.1 Latrodectus geometricus | reverse complement strand
ATATATATATATATATATATATATATATATATATATATATATATATAATCCATGTAATATAATAGTAGAATTCATATGAATATAAGCATCATTCAAATATTTGTCCAGGATTGAATACCGGAAGGCGTTTGTCACTGACAGACATAAGTAAAAGCTTTAAAATTTTTATTATTACTACAAATGCTGTAATCAAACATTTAATTCTGGAACTTTCGCTAAAGTAAATTCAATACATACAACTGTCTATATCAGAGTTCCCCAAACTTTTTTGTGTCGTAGACCCCTTGCCATGTTTTTCCGTGTTGGGTAGACCCCCTACTTACCTGATATTGATTTCCTGTAAATTTCTATAACTGTAGTGAAGTTTAGTGTTAAAAACTTAAAGTAAAAACACATGTTAATTTATACATTTATTAATTGAATTTAAATTAAAACTACTTAAAATAAAATTTTGTATCTGTTATGTAAAATATACGTAACATTAAATAAACATAAAATAAACTATAAATAAAATAACATAAGCAATAAGTCAATATTTTTAGTGAGAAGGATGAACCTGATGCTTTAATAATAAATTATCAACATTTGGCGTCAATTTTGTAAGGGTTAATCTTAAATCTCCTTGGCTAGTGATATCCAGTCTGTTTCTTTTTTTCGTTAGGAGATTGGTAACAGCGCTATATTATAAATAATGTATATGTTTTGATATTATAAGATAATATGATGTAAGTAAATAGGTACTATCAGTGTATGTGTTGAGATCCACTATCGTGGACCCCCATTTTTAATTTCATTTACCCCCAAATTTTTTTTCGCTGACGTAGACCCCTTGCAGATTGTCATAGACCCCTAGGGGTCGATATAGAACACTTTGGGAATCACTGGTCTATATGAATAAAATTCGCAGTCTGTTAGTCCGCAAATTTTTCGACCAAGACTAATTAACTTTAAAATGGACAATGTTTCAAATCAAAATTTTGACTAGAGCGTTGTTTGTTAATACTGATTTAGAGAATCCGAAAAGAAATTTATGCCATAATATTATTAATTTAAGCGATGCAATATTGCTCCGGAACTTTGCACGCATCAAGAACGGAGACATGTAGTTCTTTTTTTTTAAATAGTCATTTATGCATAATCACTTAGTCCTCTTCAGCGAACAAACATGAAGAATTTTATTCGGATAAATTAATTTAGATTAAATACTCAACATGCATGTAAAAAAAATAATCAAAATACAGTTAGGCTAGTTTCAATAAGGCACGCAGTGGCCTGGTAAAAAAAAGTAGTCTTCAGAGTGAAGGTTCCCCAGTCCAATACCAGAGAATGTAGAAAAAACGGATTTAGAGTTGAGCTTTTCTTCCATCTGCTTTCAGAACTGTTGGAGTGGATGCTAGGGAATTTTCAGGGTTTGCTCCTTTGCGATATGTGAATAGCCACACTATGAGAAGTACTCCTGGAAAGCAATTAACGCGGAGGACACTAAAATAATTTAGGGCTTTAGGATCTCCCCGATATGGTAACAAAGTTATACTGAGACAGGATCGCCGAGGCTGTCATAGGACAGCAATCTTCAGAGCAGAAGATTCCAGGTTCGATTCAATTCCCTGCTGAACAACGAAAATGGTCTGGCTTGCTTTCTGCATCTACGTATATTGAGGTGTGTGCTTGGGATTTTTCAGTGTTTTCCTACATTAGACCTACCGATAGGCTATTTACGTGGAAGAGATTGAAATCGTTTACAACAGCCGTAATACGAGGTGTCAAAGATAATTTTGAGCAGATGAAAGAAATAGCTTTTATTTCTAAAAGAAATCAAGAAGCAGGGAGATTTTAATGTAAAATATTTGTTTTAATCACAACCACCACCAATAACATGCAGTTAATGTAATGAATAAAGAGCAAATACGAAAAATTATTGCTGTAGCAAATATATCAGATCAGCTTATAATGTGAAGTACAACATAAATATCAGAAAAATACAAATCATTTCTCTTTTTCAATTTTAAATCCTTTTTAAACTTCCAATTATTTGGAAGCTTTCTAGTCCAGGCCAATGAATTTCCACCAGAAATAGAATATTTATATAAATATAAGCCCGAGTTTTTAAATTTTGTCCATTACTAGGTTATTCTGGGTTGAAAAAATAAAGAGCAACACTAAATCTTACCTGGGAAATGTTGTTTCTATGTTTATGCATTCAGTTCTTTTATAATACATAAAATGTTGAAATATCAAGTGAAAATGGTATGACATTTTTTTGCCGTTTACAACGAAGCACATAAATAAAAGCTATCAAACCTTAATAGACATTTCAAACCACAAATTATACTTCCCATAAGAGCTTGGTAGACATTCATTGCGACTGGAACTTCGTCAAAAGTGAACGCCCATTACTTCTGAGAATAAAGCATAATTCAATGGAATCCAGGCATTGGATAAAAGCATCTGCCACGGTCATCAAAAACATAAAGGAGAAAAAAAAAAGGAAGAGATGTAAAAACAAGCAAACAAACAATTGGCTCCATAAACCACGCAATCGGCCAAAGAACATCAAAACTACTTTTCCCGCCAACTTCTTAACTATTCCCATTAGCGCTTGAGGCAAGAAAAGTAGCGTTTTTTCCCCTTTCCAGGAGATGAGGAATTTGTTTTTGTTTTGCGATAAAAGGAGCTACTTGTCAAACAGCGGGAAGGAAATAATTGAAAAGTCAATGCTCGCCAATGGGCTTTCCCCGGCGTGGAAAAGCTAGAACTTTCGAACTCACCTCGCCGCCAAATTGCCAGATATAAAGGGGGGGAAAATGGCGATGGCTTAAGTTCTTCTGACGAACCATGAAAACAGGAAGATGAAATGAAATTGTCGGATGGAGGAAAAAAAAATAAATAAAAGGGGAAAAAACAACAAAGGGGGCTAGCGACTTTGATTTTCCGTTATACATGCAAACATTTCAGGGGCCCAGAAATGATGATGTAAAAATATGAGGAAAAGTATTCGTGATTTCGACAGGTAAAAACAATCTGCCAGCATCTTAAAGAAAAAAAACGAATTTATCCAACGCTGCTTCCATATTTTCATTTAATAATGGATTTTGACGGATTTATTTTTCGATGATTGGAATATTTTTAAAACAAATATCTTCCCCCCCCCCCCAGCAAATGTGCGTGAATTGTATTATTATATTTAGATAACCTCATGCAATATACTCAGATATTTCTTTCAAGATTCGGGATGCATTTTTGCAAGCAAATTTATGGTTGTTATATTTATAGCAGAAATTTTGCATCGAAAACTCCGTTGATCTTTCTGGCGGGAAAAGTAAATAAAAGAAAAGTTTATTAAGAAATATAACCATGTTTAAAATAAAATTTCTTCCCCCCTTTGATGGAAACTCAAAATTTTAATGTTAAAAAAGCACTTTCAAATACAAATTTCTGAAACAATCTCTTCTAAATACACAATAACAAAAGGGAAGCGATTAACTTATCGAAATAGTTTATTCTCGAAGGCCAATTGCAATTTCTGTTAAATTGTGAAGAATTAAAATAACTATCTTAAAGAAATTTAGTCTAAAAATACTGTTGCACAGAGCAGCAATATTCCACAAGACGGAAAACCATTATCTCCCTGATAAGTGTTCGAATTGGAACAGACAGGAATATTCTTTGAAAGCACAACAAAGATGCTCCGCCGTATAATGGTAACCTAGGGTGATGTAGGTAAAATAGTTCATTCAGAACAAATAGGTAACCTTAGCAACAAGAAAGCCTCACCTGTCATCCGCATAGACCTTCAATTACGAGGACCTCTGCAGTAAAAGCTTCTTGTAATATCCCTTTCCTACTTTTTTTTCCCTTTTATCCTTCCGTTTTTGATTCACTGGTTGGTGATTGGCGGAGAGAAGGGGGAAAAGAATAGGGAAATTTCCATGGAATCAGCACGGCTGCGAGGGATCAAAATTTCGGGAGTTTTGACAAGGCCTGAATCCAGTTCCATCACTCAAGGATTCAGAACTGGCACTTTGGAACGAATACTTCTGGATAATTATACAGAATAACCATTATAACTGAACACACAAATGAAGCTATCCCAGTTATACAAAACTCAAATGAGATAATTTAATATAGTTATGATACATTTATGACAAACAGATTTGATTAAATTTCAAAATTCATTAAAAATGTCATTAAAAAATGTTACAGATAATAAAGAAGTCGAAGATCATTTAAATCCGTAACAATTTTATAATTCTGTACTAGATTTTTTTAAATGGAAATAAATTCTTTTCAAAGTATCAGAATTATAACCAAAAAATTATATAACAGTAAATAAAAGAGAGTTGTTTGTTTTTCGCTCAATGACCTTTTTTCCACATGACAGCTAATTAAATCGGAACCTATAATTTAAAGTGGAATCCAAATCCCAAAACTTTTAAATCCAAAGTCGAGAATCGAATTACTAGAATTGTTGTAAAAATAAAGGGATAAGAAAATTAAAGTCGTCAAATTAATAAATTGATTTATGGGAAAACAAAATTTAATTAATAAAATATGTAGAAAAATAAAAAAAAAATCGAAGTAATGATTGTTTTCCTACAATTTTCGGATTATTTCGAACCTAAAGATTGATTCTAACAGATTTCAAAAACATTTAATACATTAATTTTTTTAAATCAGGATTATTAAAAATTTCCGTTCCTCGATACGTTTATAGCATGACAGCAATAAGACTAAATAAAAGGATTCAATAAAAGTGAAAATATGATTTCGTTCTAAAATGCTTTCAATAGGAATTCAATCACGTGATAGTTTCACAAATTAATATTGGGGGAAAAAATCAGATAAATGATTTCATACAAATAAATATCGATCTCAGTCCTAAGAAATTTACAATATATGAGGTTAGAAGCTGCATTTAGTCAAATTAAAACACGAATTTAAATGTAAGAGATATTTTATTTAACTGTAGAAAACGAGTTATTCTCATTCGAAACTAATTACATTTATGAAGGCTTTTGTTTTTCATTCATTATCGAAGAGTTTGGATACAGAAAACTATTAATTCGTTTAATAACCAAACGCTTCATTAGATATTTCAAATAAAACTAAAAATTAAATAAAAATTACGCTTTTTTCTCAAGTAAACCCAGAAATAAGCCAATAAATTCAGACGTGTTATTATTAGCAAAGATATATAAGATAAAGTTCTTGCCATTGAATGAAGCGAAAATAAGAATGCAAATTAGTGGTTGAGAATCCGGACAGTCGAAAGTAGTTATAAAAGCACCACGTACATTCATCAATACTTACTCGAAAAGAAATGGAAGCGCTTCCTTGTTTGCTTTACGACTTTAAGGTGGGCTGCTGCACGGCAAACGTTTCGGGATAGTGTTATTACAGCACACAGACCAGCTCAGGCAAGATTGTGCACTGGTCGTCAAGTGATGAGCTGCTACCAACGATCATTGCAGACCTGTACTAGCAACGAGCATTGTTTAATCGTAAAGGTGCATTGTTCTTGGCTGATATGGTGACTTCCTCATAACTCACCTCAACCGACAGATTACCACGTCTTCTATTCTCGGATAATTATCTTCGTCGAAAATCCTTCACCTATGAATCAAGCATTCACGGACTACTATGCTTCAACCCCCCAAGAGTATTACCTCAACCATCCATGTATTCTTAACTTTTATTTATTTAGAAGAAAACTGAAAGCTTTACGATTTTACGTTAACAGTTCTATACAAGATTTTAAAAAAACATAACTTTGTCACAGAATGCATATAAGTAGCTTTTCTGTTGGATTTCAGATTTTATATTGAAAATGTTCCAAACTGATAATAAGTAAAAGCACAAATGTTCAAAATTGAACAATCGTTTCAAATGCAATGTTTTATATGCAAACACGTTAAAAAAATTTTATTTTAATTTATTTATTTCAGTAGAATTAATCGAGTTTTCATGCAAAATTTAGCAATATTATATGTATGCAGAAAATTTCAAATTTTTGCAAACTTATTGGCAAAAGTTTTATTCATTGAAATAGAGTCAATCTAGCTTTTGCTGATAAATATTACACAATTCATTCGATTTGATAATGATCCAATAGGAATACTTATAACTGACATGACTCAAATAATAAGCTAAGGTAAGGTAAATAATTACGAATAGCTTGTGTATTTTTAAGAGTGCCAGCTCAGATGTCTATCTCGTCATTTATAAGAGTTTCCACTTGTAGCTTAGCACATGTCATCAAATCGTCAATAGCTTATCCTTTATCTTTAATGAATGAAATATTTCACGTTAAATTTTATTTAGCATACTGATTGCTATAAAATATCTAAAAAAGCTTTTTGAAGATCGTATATATATATATATATATATATACAGAATGGTTCTAAATTGTTTTTAAAAATTAAGAGGAGTGATTCACACAAGCAATTATTGCATTGGAACATAAAGTTCACATTCCACTCTGAGAGGAAAATAGAAACGCATGAAGAATTTACCGTGTCCATAGAGACAAAGCATTTCCCTCTTATTAGTTACTGGCCAATCAGAGTAGACAGTGTCCTTTAAAAACGGCGCAACATCATCGCTTCTGTATTATTTGAATAACATCGTCCGAAAAAAATTATTACTTAATTTGTTTGCCTGTCTTTCTAAAATCACTTTACACACGAGAGCTAATTCGACTTGAAAAGAAATATATACTAATAGCTTAAACTCCCAAGAATTGTTGAACTACCATTAACTACTAACACTTGTATTCGAAAAATAAAATTTTAATTATAAAAAAATCACATTTTTTTTTAAATGTTCTTTAATTTCCTTTATATTTATTTTTTAAAAAACAAGTTACAAGGAAAAGTAACTATAAATGAATAGTTTGTACTTTGAGAACACAATTGAAGTTTGCGTAATGTATGCGATCTTTTTTTTTTTTAATAACTCACAAAAGGAAAAGAAATTAAAAGACAAAAGGAATTAAAAATATCTAATTTTCAACTTTTCGCAGAATGTAGGCAAAGAATTGAAAAGAAAATAAAGTCAAATGTTTTTGACATTCTTTTCTAATTACTACGTTCGTAATTTTTTTTTTTAAATTCAAAAAGGAAGTGCAGAAACAAAATTAGAAAACGGTTGATAAGAAAGAAGTTTCGGATTCCATTTTCGCTGCCGACTTTCTTAATAAATTCTGCTCTCGTACAATTTATTTAAAAGAAAATTAGCAAAATTAAAGCTACAAAAAAGATTTTATCTGCTTAGAAAAGACGGTATAAAAGTTATAATGAAGATTCAGCATTATAAATACCTGCCAAAATGGTTTGGTTTTTAACCACAACTTTTACGTTCTTTGTAAAAAAAATGTAACATCTTGAAACAGAAGAAAAAATCTTAATGATGCTAATTCTCTAGAAGAAAATTAGCATTTCATAAGAAACCAAATTAAGTTATATTTTTTTATAAAGTCCGATTAAAATAAATCATTTAATAGAGGGAGAAAATGAACACATTTCATTACTATTAAAGTTTTTTTTTTCATTTAATTTAATTTTATATTAAAATTTGTATTTGTTTTATATTGTTTACACTTAATTATACTAAGAGATACTCAATTCGTTTTATTGGAATTTCATTTTCTATTAATTATAACAGTAAACTATTTGCCTCAAATATAGCAAATCCATTTTTCTTGTGTTCGTATGAATTAAAGTGGTGAAAATGATGAAAAATGAATTTCAAAATTTATTTGTTGTTTCAATAATAGTAAAGCAAATTCGTTAAAATATAAAAATTACTTTAGATTAAAAATTCAAAATTTAAAGTATATGTTTAATATTTGCATGTGTATACATATAGTTTGATATTTATATGTTATATTAAAGTATATTTGCATGCGACCGTTCAGTTTGGTGTCCGTACTACCCTAAATGACACAATCACTATTACTTTACACATTAAATAATTTACAAGCTTTACTAGGAAGTAAGTTTCAATCCACTGCAAACATTTAAGCATGAGATGGGAATTGAACCCACTAACTATTGTGCAGAAAACCCTTCATCTACTAGCACGGATAAAAGAAATAAGCTTACATAAAAATGAGTCAACTTGGGATAGAAAAGCTTTCTTGTTTTTATATTCCAAGTTGGCCAACAACAGAGATAACTTGGCATTCTTTTTTTCAATCAAATAAAGAAAAATTAGAGGGTGAAAAATGTAAAAATTGTCGCATAATAAACTTAAACATTTCACTGCGTAATAAACACGAGAATTTAAATGTTAATCTAGGATGTTATTCTACCACTTAATGGTCAGTTTAACAATTGAAATGTATTGTAAGAAAGTAGAGACTTTTGTAACGCATGCAGTACACTAACTTCGGGTTAACTTCACACAGAGAACTAGGTACAGTTGTTTTAAATCGAAAGCAGAACTTACAGCTTAAAGCGTATTCCACGCCAATACAAATATCCAAGCCAAAGTGAGAATCAAACTCACGAACTGTTGCAACGTGGATTTAATTTGGTATGGTTTATCACTTAACTTTATAAGCACTGCTTGGAATCTACTGTTTAATTTTGAGGCACTGCAAATATTCGGGGCTAGGTGGGAATCGAACCCGCGAAATATTGCACAGTAGGTTTCGGTTTGGTTTCTTTGTCGCTCAACAGTCATTTTTTTCTAAATGAAGATTAATTAGAAAGCTACCAGAACCATCAGTTTAAAATGAAATCCACTACAAACATCTAAGCCCAACATGGGAATCGAACTGATGTACTGTGGATCAGTAGGCAGCCAACTTTGAGAGTTTTCATAGATTCTACAGAAAATATTACAGCAAGTCTCAAAAAGAAAGAACAAAATAAAGAATGCATCGCAATAATAATGGATATGAAAAGTGGATACACGCCATCCAGCAACAATGGCCGAACACCTATCCCACAAGAATGCTTCATAGAAAATGTCGATAATTAAAATTGAAAGGGACTTACTGGAAGGCCGTCTTGGAACCACGTGATGATAGGGGGAGGTTCACCTTGAGCCGAGCACTCTAATCTGACCACTGAGCCCCAAGTGACGTTGTAGATGCTGCGTCCGCCCTTCAGCTTCGCTGGCTCTGAACACAAGAAATTCAAAATACACAGTAAGTAGATGGCATTTATCTAATCAAATCACACACAAGATGCAATTTTATATAAAAATGTTTATCATATTCAATCATAAAATGATAATTATTATAATCTATAGTGAGAAATTCTGCTATATATCTAAAAATGTATTCTCTTCAACAGAATCGAACATTATTCTGGAACATTAATCATCGCGTAACATAGATAATGCAATTTCAAATGTTTAGTATGAGTAGTTTTGGGATGCAGTTATAATTTCATAGTTAAAATTGGGAATTGTAACTTGGAATGCTAGTTGTAGAGCTATGTTTGGATTTGGTCCACTGTAATTCTTTGGGTACTAGAATATACAGCAGCACAAATATCCGAAGCGGAACCACCAATATTTGAACTGAAGTAAGAACTCTGGAATCAATATTCCCAATAGGCTGGGCTCACAGTAAAAAACGTTTACTTTATAAGAGACGCATTCAACACTGTACCAAATAATAGCAACAGCCCATGTATAAAGATTTGGCAATAAAAGCGCAATTTCTCAAAGCATATTTATGTTCGTAAATATGCAGTTAGGTTTGACACTAGAAAAATATTGCTGCGTTTAAGAATTACCATCTTTAAATGTTTTTTCCAATGATATCCTGAGCGAATTTTTCACGGTATTGAAAACGCTTCTTGTCTAAACAATTTATAGATTCACTGAAATCGTGATTATGCTGTGTGTTTGTTGGTCGCTCTGCGATTGTCTTCAAGGACCATCAGAATTCTTGATCAGATTTGTCTGTATCGATATAATACATCTTTTATCAGCAGCACATACATTAATATGGCAGGGATTTCTTTAACCAAGATTGTTCTATTTGACCGAAATAGAGATATTTTAACTTATGGTGGGAATCTTTTCGACCAGGATTGGTAACCATAATGGATCCTTTCAATCGATTAAAATCTTTTTGAACAAGATGGTCCTATTTAATCAATCTTGGTTTATTTGTTGCTCAACGGCCATTTTTCTCGAGAGCAAATCAGACAAAGACTTAAAGTGGATCACTACAAATATCCAATTCAAGGTGTGATTCGAATCCGTGAGCTGTTGAACTGGAGGCAAACCATTCGGCGATTACACTGGTACCATCATTTTACCTTATAATGACTATTTCGGCAAATACTGCTATATTCGATACACTGGTACAATACATCATCTAATTACCACATAAAAAGAGTAATAATGCAGTATCCAAGACAGCGTAAATATTTGAAGTAGATTGTAAATTTCATATGATCAAAATAACTACTAGCATGCTCTACTGGAATTTGCCATATTTATTTTATACATCGGCAAATCATTATTCAAAATAAAGACGCATTGCCACCAATCTGAATTCAGTAAAAGAATTTAACTTGAGGGAAGAAATTGCAAACCGCAGACATGAAAGAAGTCGCTTACAGTTACACGAGGGTCACTCTACGGTTATAATTGCAAGGACTTAATTCGAACGAGACAGTACTTTAGAAGCATTCCAAACAACTGTAAGAATCCACGCTTAATATAGAATCTAGTAACAATTACCGAATACAAATAAAAAAGAGTATTGGCGATTAATTTCTCTCAGTAATGCATAATTATTATCTAAATGTATAATTTATCACACACAAGTGTTCGAAGTATTTACAAAAAGAGGAATGTGTGTTTTGGTTTCAAAAAGTTCCAAATAACGCTTAATCACAATAAACAGAAAACATTGAAATTCTTCTAAAGTTCAATTCTTTTTGTTCAAAAAGTAATTCTTTTCTGCAGCATTAACGACTTTCCAAAAATTTATAATCTTCAAAAAATAAAGTTAGAAAACTTTATTGCATTTCCATCAGCAAAAATTGGAACTTAAAATTAAATTTGAGATCTCGAAATACAAAGGCCAATTTTCCCTAATAGGGAAAAATTTTCCCTTTCCGAATACAATTGAAATCATTGAATTGTTTTCACAGTAATACTTTTTGCGGCTTTAAACCAAAACCTTTCATTTTCTAGCAATTTAGGCTAAGGAATCAAAGCCTTTAATTATTGTTTTTTTTTTTTTTTTTTTTTCAATTTATGAAAATACGTTATTTCTGAATAGATTTTCCCGGATTCAAACCACAAAAAATTCTATAAAAGATAATTCTATAAAATTAATTCTATAAAAGAGGGGAGAAAAAAACCTTCAGAATTCCACACATTCAAAACCATGAAGCAGGTAAAATCTTTCTTCGCGCTTTATGGGCCCCCCCTAACGGACCAATTAAAATTCCGAAGAAATGTTTGCGGACGTATTAATAATAGGGTAAAGAATCGATTTTAATGTAAAGATGAGAGGGCTTTTTACAGTAATTAAAATATTCCTCCGTCGGCATATCCCATTAAAAAGCAAAGAAATAAAATAAAAGCGATTAAATTAAAAATAAATTAAGTGTAAGGAGAGAGAGAAGTGGGGTGCGTAGGCGTTGATACGGCATGCAAATTAAAAGTCCCCAGGATTAGAGGCAAATATGCCATTTGCATATGATAACTCACACACACAAGCATATATAATTACGCTCACATTATTTTTAATTTTATTCTGCGCCACTAGCGGCGAAACGAGTTAATCTTGTAAATGATTTATTATTGCGAGTGAATTTCATTTGTAATTTAATAGACGAGAGAGAAGACATTATGAATTCAAATAGCGAAGAAAATGTAACAGGAATACGGTGCTTTAATGGAGTATCTGGCATAATTCAGCATAAAAGCACTGATTGTTTGAGATTATATTTCAGAGTTAACTACCAGATACACATTAAAAGAATGCTTAATTACGTACATAAGTTAATATGGTATAAAAAATAATCACAGGTATATTTAAACTTATTTATTCACAACCATACATATAGCAACTACAATATGAGAGCTGCCCATGGTGGTGTTCTTCAATGCATAAAGTCCCAGGTTCGGTTCCCACCATAGGTAAATAAATCCTCCACATGAATATGGCGTTTATGTCAAAAAATTATTGTATCAGCTCTTCATATTTGCACGCCCATAGGTGGGAGTGTTTGTGTGTTTTCTTCCCATGAAACAACTGGATTTGTCTCATTATCAATAAAATGTTCAATATGACGGATTTTTAAAAAAATTTTAAAAAATTTAATTTAAAAATTGAAATACATTTTTTACGAGCTTTAGGCATTGATGATAATTTAAAAATAAAAAATATGGTATTTAGTAGGTGTAAGAAATTACTATGAAGCAATATATTCTCGTAAAAGTGTTTTTTAAAAAAAGGCTTTCTTTTTTCTTTAACTCACATTAAACTTTATTTCGTAATATTATGGCAAAGTGCTGATAAAAACTATCGAATTGATGGAACTTCAAGGCCACAGGAGAAACTTCCGTTTCTCACACGCGTTATTTTATTTCGAATTCCAGTAAGAATAGTTTATAATTAAACTTATTTAACATAGATGGCACACGAATATTTTTTTTACCAGTTTTTCAGAAAAAAATACCGTGCTTTAAAGGGTTAATACTACATAAAGAACAGCATCCGAAATGAAAAAACTCAACATACTTCCAGAACATTATAAATTGTTCACCGTATTAGTTACAAGGGAGAAAACCTTGAAAACACCCAAGTTCTTGCCAGACAGATGAACTTGCAAAAGAAGAGAGACGTAAAATCTACCTTCTTTTAACAGCAAGAGCTTGTATTGAACCAGGGAGTTTCTATTTCAATGAGCATGGTATCACGCATAGGCCACATAGTACTTTAGTTCTGCGAAAATACAAGTGGTTGAGGAATTTATCGTAACCACAAAGACTGCATTGTTGAGTGGGCGTATGAACAGTGAAAGTACTAGTGACAAAAGCTCCAGATTAGGTGTGTATTGGTATCGTTATTCGACGGTTTATCAACGTAAAACAGTTTCAGCTGCTAAAAGTGACTTCCACTTGCTGCTATGGTAAAAGTTTGGTTTATTTGTTGCTCGACAGTCACTTTTTGAGCACAAAACTCATTTGATCGGAACATACATTGCACATCTAACTACTGTTAACATCTAAGTCTGAGATGGGAATCGACCCCATTATTTCCATAATTGATTACCAACCATTCAACTGCTTCTTCGGCAACAATAAGCCTAACCAGATCGTTATACATGAACGGATTTATATTATTATTCAATGAACCTGTTGTTAAAATACATTTTTAAAACAATAAACTATCTTTTGTTAGAAAATTTCACACACTGCGATCCCATTGACATTCATATCGATAGAAACCGTGGTGGCATAGTTGGTAAGGATGTTCGTCCTCAGCATCGGAAGGTCATTCGTTCCAATCATGACCCAACAAAACCGATGAGAAGTCGTGAATGGCGGTTAGGGAGCTTTAAATACGTCTTCATGTGCAGTGATACCTTTTTGACCCCTGCTTCGGATCTGGCTCAAAGATGAGATATCCTCTGGGTGCCCCACTAGACAAGTGACATTGAAGCGTGGACCCTAGCAGCCAGAGATTATACCTCTACAATATGTTCTAAGAGAAGTATTTCTTTCATATTTAGCTTAGTTTACACATTTCGCACATGATGGTTAACAAATCAAGAACCTATATTTTAAAGTGGATGCCGTAGGAATGGAACCAAGGAGCGTTTGAGATGAAAGCTGCCACACTCAGCATTTATCATACAATTAAAAAAAAATATTTAATATGTAACATTTGAAGTATATTTAATATGAAAGAATGAAAATTTTATAAAAGGAGTTTCATATATATATATATATATATATATATATATATATATATATAT
>JAPDSC010135539.1:198209-224425 GCA_026290005.1 Latrodectus geometricus | reverse complement strand
ATATATATATATATATATATATATATATATATATATATATATAATTACGACAAAAATGGTAGATATTAAAAATCCATTTCAAATATACGAATCAACTATTTAAATGAAAATCTGAACGGTATTCATACATAAACGAGTTTTCCGAAAGAAGAAATATAAAAGAGAATTGCAGGCGGCGCCTTCTAAAGTACTTCGAAGTTTCCATTCGCAATAAAACGGGAGAAAAGAACATCCGACGTTTTTGTTCGACAAGAGTTCTCGGCCGAATTCGACGGACATATTTAAGCCCCAAAAAATAAGTCTTCCCCCCAAATCCCGCGGTCCTTCAGGAACACGCATTACGGGAGGATTCAACTTTCTCTATAAAAATTCATTTCCGGCAAGAACACGGCTTGAAAACAGCAAATGTAATAAAACGGGAGATAAAACTGTCCAGATGCTGCTGCGTTCGGATGACGAGAGAAAGAATGCCGCGGGACGGTTCTTTCTTTTTTTTGTCTCCCTTTATTTCGTTACTTACCTAAAGAAAGTAATGGATTTGAAATGCCTCGGCAAAGCAGGTGAGCGTACACAACTCCAGCACTCAAAAAGAGAATCAAAATAGAAATTTTTATCCGCATGTAAAGAAAAGTGGCTTATTGCGATACATTTCTGATCGCTTACTTTTTCTGCCGATAAGAGCTGCCACGTGCAGCCAACTCACTCTTCCTTTTTAGCTACGAAGTGCACACCTCAGCTGGCGCTCTCCTCTTCCCAATAAGCTTGCAGATTAAGAATAGTACACTGAAAATATTCAATAGTCTGCTTTGTTTGTTGCTCAATGGTGATTTTTTCATATTAGGACTAAATAGACTGGCATCTATGGTTTTTAATATATTCCAAGCCACAACAAACACACAAAGCCACGGTGGCCTGGTTGGTGTCGTTCTCCTTACCGGAAGGTGGTGAGTTCGAATTCCGATGAACTGAAGATTCTTCCTGTTCACTAATTGCGACTGGCGTGAGTGAAATATGTCGTGGTAGCACTGTCTTCTATGCTTCCATTCCAAATTAATAACTATGGGCGTGTTAGGAGCCAGGTCTTAGGTCTTCTCTGGCTTCCTATCTCTAAATTGGAAGATCCAGATGGTGCTGCCATCTAGGAGCCAAAAGTCGTACTTCGACCCTCGTGAAGGGATGAACTGTTTAAAAATGGGAGGCTCTCTTTCTGACTTCATTCGATCTGTCCCTGATGGGCGGGGTTGGCTTCGCCAAGTGTCATATGTAACAGCAACACAAACACATAAGCCTGAGGTGGGTATCGAACACGCGAACTATTGAAACAAAGACCAGAGCGCTAATATCTCAGGTGCCACGTCGATCCCTGTGGTAAAGACTACGCCTTTCTGGATACGCGAACGACAAAGAAATGTTAAAATCATCTTTAGAATACGTTATTAATCTAGGTGGTGGAATAATTAACAGACAAAATATTTATAGTTACAAATCATTATAATATATCAGTTGTCATTTTTTTCTTTGATTTGGTTAGCATGTCGCACAAGATTACTTTTTACAAGGAAAAATTCCGCTGGGACCTACAATTTAAGGTGGATTCCAAACGAACATAAACATGCCCACTCGAAGTGATAATCGAACACGTGATATGATGAAACCAAGAGCTATCCAATCATTGCTAATTCAACCAATAAAATTTTTGATTTCTAATCTTGTTTTTTCTTGCATGAAGACTGCTTAGAAATTTTGATATAGCAGATGTATGTATGATGGCCCATAAATACACCATCTATTTTCTCTATACACAATTTTTCAAAACAGCCAAGGTCATTTAAATCTTTCATCATTGTAACAAACAAAATATAATCCCGAAATATCGGAAAATCAATATAAAATGATATTTTAATTCCTAGATGTGCAGTGACAATAGAAAACAATATTTTACTTCACAAATTTGTATTGGAAATTAACTTTCTTTATAGGAAACAAAATCTCTTAATGAAAAATATTATTCTTTTAAGTTACTTTCAAAAATATCTCTCTTTTCTAGTTGCAAGAGATAATTTAAAATAACGATTTTTAACACAAATATCGATTTTTAAAAAAAAATTATAATATTTCAAACATTTATTTAATAATTCCCAAAATAATGAAGATTTCCAACGAGAGCAAATGACGCTTTTTTATAATTTTTTTCTAAAGTTTTTCATAGATTTTTCTGTCTTACTATTTTCTCTAAATATCGTCTAGACATGCAGCAAATTATATACAATTTCTTCTCCCAATTTGTTTTTCTTTTTTTACCGTCTGCGTTGCCCATTTCAAAGAGATGGCAATTTCTTGTACACGAGATCTATTGTAAATAAAATTAACTAAGTGGAAATCATAATGACTAATACTTTCATCGTCAACCGTATATTAATACCCAGTGTCATACAGTAGTAATAGTTATGGCTTACTATTTCCTTAGGCCGCAGTAACTATTCATATTATAAATATATGCTTTTGTCGTAAATTGTGTAATTTTATTTCATTTCTGAGGAACCTTAAGCAAAGCACTCAGTTCTAGACACTCAAATCATTTGTTATAAAAACAATTTTTACAGGAAATGTCCCCTAAAATCGTATATAAAAACTCTTCCCGTTTGCCAGAACTTACTGTGAAATCTATTATTGGTTTTAAATGCTTTATGGAAACAATAACTCATTTTTTTCACCTTTCTTTCTGCAGCAAATTGGAATTTTCAACTTCTGGCAAAACAGGCGGATTTGACGGTACCTTTATGTAGTTTGGCAACCACGGTGTGTGCCAGCGTAACGCCGAAAGTGAGCAGGACTTCGTCATTTAGAACCGAGTATCATGCAGAATGTCTCAGAACTTGTTATGCTACTCTGAAATATATCATTTCACTTGGAAGACATTGCACCTATTTTATGCGCTCGTGAATATGACGGATCTTGTGAGTAGGTACAGAACTCACAACATTGGTTGCGAGAACGACGCCTTTCCCAACTTGGCAGAGAGTACTTTAAGGAATTCTTTAATAAGAACTATAAGACTTTCATTTTAATCACTTGAATTCTAATAGTTAATGTCGTCACTATCTAATGTCTAATACTTGACGAATCAGTCTGATACTTAATGTTATCAATATTTAATACTTAATATCAATAAATAATGTCTAATATATTAGGTTGGGCAAAAAGTAATCCATTATTTTTTCGGTAGACGTCTGTAGTGATCGCTATCTCGTGAGGTATCTATCAAACAATTTCAGATTGATGCTCGTTGGAAAGGTGATATTTGACACTAAAATATCCTCTTGCGGTTTTTTTGTTTGATTCATTCAGTTACGAGTACAAGGTTTTAAAAATGGAAGACAACAAACAGAAAATTCGATACATTTTCGTTTTTCTCTTGTAACGGCGAAAAAGATAGCCGGGTAACTATAATTGTGAAAGGTGTTTATCGTCCTATATAAGACAGTAACAACCAGTTACATACAATTTTTGTTTCGTCGATTCCGTTCGGGTATTTTTGATGTTAGAGATGCACCTCGCATGTGGATACAGCATCGTCGAAAATGTCTATAAAATATCAAAAATGATCGAAGTTAACCGCATGTCAGCAGTCGTAACTCGCTAGACTTAAAACAGCTTTCATGTAGATTTTTAGATCTTTTTATAAAGCGAATCCAAAAGAAGTTACATAAAGTTCACGTAAAAATAATGGATTTCTTTTTCCCCAACCTAATATTATCAGAGGCCACAATAGCCTCACGGTTTCATGTGTCATTCTCATTAGCGGAAGGTAGCGAGTTCGAATCCTGATATAACTGAAGATCCTTCACTAAAGGAGTTGGGACACCTTAAATATATCAAAGTCCTCCAAAAAAAAAACACCTCTGAGCAGGCATGCGAAGTACTAGGAATCTTATGCTTGTTCTTTACTTCAAAATTACGAATGCTCCCACAAGTAGTACTCGGTACAATCCAAGGAGAACTCACAAACGGGGAAAAAAGCGGAGGCAAAAAATGGCAAAATACCAGAAATAATTAGGTTTATCATATCTAGTGTATCAAAGTAGGATTGCTAAGACTGGCGAAATTTATCACGACCCAAAATTATTGGCGCCAAGGGTGTGGGCTCTGCTAGGGATCCAACCGTAGTACCCAATTCAGGACTAGGTACAGGGATGTACGCTGGTGCAACAACTTAATGTTATCATTAAGTGGAATTTTATTATTTCATGCATTCGTTGGCATCAAAACACGTGAGAAATTTCTCAGACACCAGTATTTTATGATGCCCTTTATTCGGAACGAAATACTTAAAGTAATTCAGCTGTTTCCAATCAAACAAAGAGATTGAAAATTATTCTGCAACGCTCATATTTAAAACTAGTCAACCAGATTTCATTGCATGAAGTCTAAAAAATATATTTCAGTGCGGAACAGTAAACAAAAGCAATTTTTCCGCGAGGAAAGAGAAATCGAGGCTGAATGAATGAGAAGGGAGAAAAAAATGCGATAGATTGAAAGATGGTATTGAAAATCGAAAAGAATCGCCAACTCCCTCCCCTCAACCAAGGGCTTCCCCCCCGAACACCTTCGCTCCTAAAAGGAAGAGGGGGAAGGAGATGGATTTTTCTTCGTGGGGGGAGGAAGAAACGTATCCAGTTTACCAATGGGATAGGGAAGATGCAAATCCTGAAAGGAAAATTGTCAACTGATCTTTCCCTATCGATCAGAAATAAAAATAGAAGCACTGAGTCCGGTGAAAAAGCGACAATGACCACTGCAAACGCCGGAGTTTCAGTTTACTTACTGGAAATTCCAGTTTTGAAACGCCGGTGAAATCTAGAGCGTTGCTCTTTCGTATAGAAACGAAGAAAAAAATCGATAAAAATGAAATATTTATGACTTGGGTAAGCCATGTTTTTCTCCGGTGTCCAACTAAAAATGACCTTACGAAAAGGAGTAAAATTTTTTATATCACATTGATCGTCTCAGATTAATTTATAACTACATTTTATTAGGAAATATTAATTAGAATGTTCGTACCTCGAACTCCTTAAAATTTTACTTGAAGTGAAAGACATCATTTTAAAGTTTCTTTAACACGTGTTTCCTTCCTTTTTAAACTGTCGTCTACATATGAGCAATATAGAGAGAAAAAAATATGTACGACCACATTCTTCCTATATTTCCACATTCATTTGTAGCCCTGCATTTCATCCTAAGGGCTTAGAATCCTCTTTTACCACCAAACGCCTTATTTTAAATCACTGTTAGTTACGTTTTGATTATTAGTTAGGGTGTCGTTCTCAGCATCAGAAGACTTTGAGTTCAAGCTCAGATTTAACCGGAGAACCGACGTGTTCACCAGACACGGCAGAGGCACGTTCAATAGGTTGTGGCTGCAATGTCCTCCAAGTGAAATGATACCTTCGATGTTGGCAGGGTCATCTGCTTGGTCCCTATTTCTAAATTAAGACTCCTAATTACCTGCTTCCACCTAACTTGTAGAGCACAACTCTGGGCTAGGCACAAAGAAAGATGCTGAATTTGCAACAAAATGACCGCGCTTCAACCTTGAGATAAATATTAGGAATGGAAGAATTCAAATTCCACCCACATCATTGTATGGCTTGCCCTTAATTGGACCTTGCGCTATTAAAACCAGCCAACCAACCCTTCATCATTATAGACTGTCGTTGTTGACATTTTTTCTTGCAACATGTGACACATAAATGAAAAATACGTCTGGAAAGCAATGAATACTGTAAAAAAAATGTTAACATTCAAATGTTATTAACTAGACTGTATCAAAGAAGACAAATTTGCATAAAAATATAAATTACGGTTATTGCATAAGCATTGATTGGCAAGCATTAGAAGTCGTAAAGAGAATTGTACACGACGATATTGACCACCTTTACTCTAAAGCATTCACCATTAACGCCATCATTTCTTTAAGTATTGCAGGACCCCTTCCCACCTCGACAGACGTGCTTGCGGAAGAGCAACACCCACCTCCCATTCTACAACAATAGCTGCGATTCTGAAAGCGGTCCAATACAAATAAACAATTCAAGAAAATCCTGTCTATTTAACAACACGGCTTCCCGGTATCGCTACAAACATTTCGCCGATATCGAAAATATAAACCTAGCATTTATCTCTTATGCAAAAGTGGCAGGGATTGAACCCATGACCTTTCACTATCCAGAAGAGCGTAAGCCCACCTTCAGACCCCAGTGAATCCAATCGAACGTTTCAAATTAATCTCTTCTTTAACAGAAATTGTTATTCATTGTTGAAATGAAGAAACATCATAACCATAACTGAAAATAATTTAATCCTCTCTAACAAATGTTCATTACTAAAACTGTAAATTTCAACTACCCTTACCAAAACATTGCCTAAAATAATTCTTCTAAGCAAAATATCAAATGTGATTTCATGTGTGATGAATTAATATCTTTATTTGTATTTCCAAGAAAAATTCAGCTAACTCGGTCTAAGTTTTCGGTAGATGTTAAAATATCGTACATCAAAAAATGGCGCCAAAGACGCGATTTTTCGCCAATGAAAGAAATATTTAACAAATGAATAGTTTCTATTAGGATGCGTCATTTCTGTTTCTTTAAGCAAAAATTCTATTTCATCGCTTTACAACAATGATAAATATTTGGGACTTATATAATGCAGAATTGAATGTATAATTGTGTTAGTCATTAATATATGCTCACTCTGTGCCTGACTGCGGATAGGGAGGTCCTGGGTTCGAATCCCGCTTCAGGCATGAATATATTTTCCGTATTTCCTGTTTTTGTTCTTTCATTGTGTGAATGGTTGCCTACCTTATAAACGGCTACTTAATGTCATGAGTGTACTGAGGAAGTCGGACTCCACACCAAATTATGGTTCAATTGGAAAAATGGAACAGTGCATCCGATATTGCCAGCGTGGCTGGCCCTCGGCAAAAACAAAAATTAATATATGCTATTTTTAGGCTTTCCATTTAAGTAGTTTTTCTTTGTCACAGTTTTAATGAATTCATGAATATGAACCATGATGCATTTTGGTGTCAATGTCACAAAATTTGGTGCAATTATTCGGGGCGAAGGTCACGTGTTCACTTTATCTGAAAAAGTTACGATTAAAACAAGAAACATTGAGTTCATTACGTCAGTTAAGGTTTAATATTGCTTAATAAATTTAAATATAAAATATTTGATTAAATTCTCCATAAATTTAATTTAATTATTCTCATGCTAAATAAGATGTCAGAGAAATATTAAACATGGCTTAACAAAACACTCTTTCATTCATTTTTCTTCCTACCATCATAATGACGTCACACAAAAGCGAAAAACATTCCAGTCACACGAAACTTAATATCTTGCTTATTTTTCAGTGGCCGACAGCATAATCCCTTGACGTCACAGATCTGAGCAATGAATAAGTTGGTGACGCAACTGTCACGTGGTTCTTACTTTGCCGCCATGACATAGATTAAATTTTTTTTAAACTAAAGTTACGCAATAAATAACTTATAATTTAAAAAACACAGTATTTTGTAAAATGTGACAAATCCATCGTGGAATTTTAAAAAAAAAGTTTTTAAAGTATAAAAGAGACCATACTTTATATGGCTATATAGGAAAATATATTTCGAATTTGTCTTACGCTTTTTCATAAATAAAAAATTATGTTTTTCATATCACAAGTTTAAATGCAGAAAATATCATAATTAAATATATTAATACAGATAAGTTACATTAATTATTAAAAAATATTTTTATAATTAGTCTTGAAAAATGCAGTCGAATTTCTTTACACTTGCACTTTGCCTGTATAACATTTTCTTTTAGAGATTTTTTTAAAAACTGTGAGCAATTTTTTAATGTACAGATCACACATCATCATATTAAGGCATAATTTCTTTTAAAACTAGATATAATGTATTTTCTTCCAAAATATATTTGGTCTGCTCTTAGTTTTAACTTCACGCTAAGTCTTAATCCATTAGAATCTACAGTTTTAAATAAAACCTGACTTCTAAAATCACCCATGGTCCAAGAGGGAACCGAATCAACGAACTATTAAATTGAACACCTGAGGGTTAATCACTCACTTTTCAGAACGCAGTATTTGTTTTGTAAAATGTAGACCGAATAAATCATTTGGAACTACTACCCCCAAATCAAAATTTTGGCAATTTTTTTTTTTTTTAACCAAGAAAAATACCTGTTTCGGCGACTTTTCTCGCCAGGATGGATTTTCACTAAATACAAATAATTAATACAAAAAAATTTAAAAAAAAAACTCAAAAAATGGTATAAAATACAAGAAAATACTAAATTTGACAACAGCAAAAACCTAAAAGCTGAAAAAACCTAAATTGGCAACACCAAAATAAGAAACAGGAACCCTAAACAGTCCGTAGGGAGTGCCAGATTTGGAGCTTAATTTTTTTTTTTGGGGGGGGGGGTATATAAAAGTTGTTCCAATCACTTGTTTTCTCTATCTACACGAAGCAAAACAAATACTATTCAGAGCGAATAAATATTTATTCGTAACTATTTCACCGAATAATGGTGCAATAATTCTTCTGAAAATTTCATTTAAAAGCTGGGAAGTTTCATACTTTTCAATGAAAAGAACCCGTTAGATTTATAGCGCAACATAAAGCAACGTTTAATCAAATTTTTCGAAATATCGGAAACTAAAACTGAAAAGTCATGCAAAATAAATAGCATGCGGTTCGATTTTTCCGCTCAATGCCCTTGTTATATTCCAAAGAAAATCTGACTAAAACTTGATACTCAAAGGAGATTAGGAAACACAAAAAAATAGGAGCTGTTAAATTAAAAAAAACAGACGTCGGAAGTATGTACAATTCAACAACGGCTTGCCACTATCATTATTGCTATTATGTCACCATTATTAAACTTAAAGTCTCAAAAGGATTAGGATGTTTACATATTTTCAACCATTAATGATTATCGTCCATATTTAAGGTGGTTTATAATGAATAAAAAGGAGAAATTTTCACAATAACAATTCAAACCTGCATTTACATTAGCGTTTACATCAACAAAAAAAATTTTTTTTTTTTCAAAAGTGTATGCTTTTCGCTGCAACGTGCACTTTGATTTATTAAAAGTCATGAATTTTATGCCATTAGAAAACCAATAAAATAATAAAAATGTCATATTTTTTAAATATAAATTTATAATTCTCAATAGGGGAATTTGTTGATGTTACATATGACAATTGTCTGGGATAATGAAGTCAGAAAGAACGTCTTTCGTTTTTGAACTGAGTCCCCTGCGAGGATGGAAGTACGACTTTGGCTCATAGATGGCAGCACCATCTGGGAGGAAAATTATATTGACTCAGTGCCACGGCACTTTTGTGAGCCACAAAATTTTAGAAATGTAAAAACTATTATGTTTTTTTTAATTACAAGTAAGATAATAAACATACATTTTTTATAGTACATATATTATTTTACATCCAAAATTATTATCGTAAACTATTTTATGCAGTGGTTTAAGTAAACAACTATTAAACATATTTTTTGTGAGTGTTTCGCTAAATTTTGAAATCGTTAAAAGGTGGGCCATAGCAAGAGCATTGAACTCTAGAATGTCATATCAAATAAACAATAACGGAAAAAATAAAATGGAGTGAATATTTTGACAAGTGTTAATTCGTAACAAATTATTATTAACATAAGAAATTTGATATATAAAATAAAAATAATAAGAATTAAAAATATGACCCAGTTATGCATTTGTAGCTGTAAAACTAACGAGTTGTGTTTGTGCAGTATCCATGTGACACAACCAGGAAGGGTGGGGAAATTCTATATTTATTCAGTTCTGAAAACAATTGCTTCTGATGACTAAATTGAACTGCTACAGGTGGTAGTCTAACTGAAAATTGACATTGTTTTGACAATTTGGAAAACTTGTTTTCTTTCCCAAATGACAAGATTTAAAATAAAGTTGATTATGAAAATAAATGATATGAAATATATTTGTTAACAAAAAAAAATTCCTACTAAATTCGTTTATTCGTTACTCGTAAAGTAATAAAAATAATCCTGGTGTTATTTACATCGGTACTTCTAATTAAATAAAATCAAAAACATTTTTGTTTACCACAGAATCGCAATTGAGTCTATCAAAATTTAAAAATATTTGTAATCCTGAATAAATTTCTTTTTCTAAATGAAATAGGCAATTAACTAAATTAACTTGAAAATAAGCAATTAACTAAATGTTTCACCGAATGAATCAATAGAAATTTGGCCCGTAATACAAAATCATAAAACATAAAGGAGGATTAAAAATATAAAAATGCGGCCAAAACAAAGGGGAAAACAAAAATGTTTAAGGCAAAGTATCTTAGGTAAAAATTTACTGTGCGGTCGATCTTGGCGACTTTTTAAAAAAATTGCCAAACATCTCGCCAACTATGCCATTCTGGACAAACAAGGTCTGAAAATAAACAGAATATTCCATTTTACAGTGGTCAGTTCTCGTTTTATCAGAATCCCCCATTTTTCATTGGTCAGAATTGATTGGGTTGCCAGAAATTGTTACTTATCGCCAATTTTGGAAACTCGCGCCAAGAACGACTGCACAGTAAATTTGAACCCTATCTTAAAATAAACCTAACAAAACTAATCGAGGAATAAATTTTAAGAGGCAAAGAATATAAAATGATTTAATGCAGATATAATAAGTTAAACCAATAATAGTGTTCCTAACTATAAAATATATGCACAGTAAAAAGTTAATTAAGCACAACTTGCTAGAGTAGTTGCTAATAACGCAACTCATCTAGCAACAACTTAAACTTCAAATAAATTTAAAATAAGTGGACTAAAATTTAAAATAATACACAAGAATTTATTGTTAAAATATCAGATGGGAACTGTTTAAATATTGGATAGGAAGAAATTTCGCAAAAATATGAGAAAAATGGTTACATCCCAAATAAAATACATTGAAATTCTAAAAAATAAGAGCAAAATACTATTAAGCATTTATAAGCTAAAAGAACTACGATCACTAAAACCCAATAAAATTTAAAAAATAATTTTATAAAATATATAAGACAATATCTAACTTTAAATGTAATTACTACTCCTCCTAATACATACAACACACATTTTAATGGAATATTTATTTTCGTGAATAAATAGTTTAAACAATGAATGCTTAATTGAATTATAAATTCCCTCATTATTCGATAAATTTTACAAAAACAACAATTTAATTTCTCGTCTATATTCGAACGAAATTTAACTAAAAAAGAGGTATGTAGTTGAAATATTCCTTATTGTAAGCGCCAAACTTTAAGCAATTCTACACTAAACAATGTTCAATTGTTCTGCTTCAACTAATTCGTAAATTTTATTCTGTTCGTAACAAATTACCCGGTTCATTATTCTAGTTTAGAATGCATTTGAGAATTAAATAAACATGTAATTGCATGGAGATTAGAAAACAATAGCATTTAAGAAAATGAAAACAAAATAGTTTCTTAAATGTATTGTGATCTCTGTTTGATATATCAAATTGTAATCATATAATTTACAACAGGTAAAAAAAAAATTGGTTTTCTTTCAAAATTATTGACGTACTTAAATGAAAACACTTGAATTACTGAAATACCGTAAATCAGCCCAATAATTCTGAAGTTACGTGAAGTTGAACTGCATAAATTTCAACCAATAGGACTTGGATAAAAAATAAAAAAATTTGTTACTTGAACAGGAAAGAATGATCATGCGATTGTAGAAAGTAAGTTCCATACCAATTAGAATATAAAAAGCAAGTTCCATTTAAAAACAAGACCAATAAGCGAATTCTATAAGCATTGTTGATAAATCTTTGTTATAAGCATTGAAGGTTCCTCAATTAGTGTCAACAGAAAAACTCAAATATCAAACTCATTACTTGACGAAGGTTTAAAATTATTCGGAGGTTGGCTATAGCTGATGGTTTCGAATTGGATTGATCAGCTAAAAACAAATAAGGTGTGAAGAGCTTTAAAAAAATAGTAGAATTGGAATTAAGACACCTACATTTAAATGCACTTCCAATAGGTGGCATATTAGAGAAGCAGAAAACACGTTCGTTGAAGACAGCAAAATAATACTCTTTCAAAGATGAAAAAAAATTGGTAAATATCGTTATTTTTATAAAAAGTTATAAGTGAATGTAGAAAGAGGGGTGATTCATAGGACGTAAATTTTTATTTTATTTTAATAGATAAATAGGTGGTGACAACGCAGTTAAGAAATTTTTTAATAAAAAAAAAGAAAGAAAGAAAGCTAGAGTACCGCCTTTACACTTTACAACATCAAAAATTGAAACATTCTTTGTATATTTTGGTTCACGCATTAAGAAGCAATGAAATTAAGGGACTGTTGTGTAAACAGAAAAATCGAAGACACGTGGTCATTTATCATTCGCATGATCCAAAATTAAAAAGCTTCACGGTTAAAGTTTGTTTCACAGCAGTGCTAAATCCATCATTTTTCTGTCCAGTTAGAAGCTAATAATACAATGTTGCTCACTTCACTGTACATATTCAGCAAAAACATAAATAAGTTTACCGTGGTAATATTTTCAATGTTTACTTCACCCTTCGAAGTTTTCAACCGATAGCCAAGATATTGTAAAGAACACAATAATAGGAGTAATTCTTTTATGGCGTGCATGAATTACAGGATGTTTCATTCTTATCCCTTTCAGGTATTTACTTAGCAGAAAAAAAATGAAATACCAGGAGTAGCGTGCAGAAGCGTTTCCAGGGCGGAAACGACCAAAATACATAAATGTCAATTATCCAATAAACCAGAAAATTGTAATATTTTGGGGTTGTAATTAGGATTATTTTTTCGTCTTTTATAAGAGAACACGGCAGCCCCTTGTGGTTTGTTAATTTGATGAGTATGGTCAATTAAAGCAGACAAAAAGTTGCAAAAGCTAGTTTAAAAAAATAGTTTTTGTTGATATATTTTCGCTTGAATTTGATGATAAAAAAAATAAACTATTTTTTATAAGCTGCTTAAATGGGAGTAATTTTTAATAAAAAGGCTGCCACGTTTTTGATGGAGAAATTTCTGAAAATTTAGGTTGCGAATTTCTCTGCAATTATGCGTCTGAGCCAGTAAAGTTCTGGGAGATAATACAAGCTTAGATTAGAATTCCCAACCTCAGCTTGTACTATCTTTTCGCTGACAGCATAATTATTTTTTTTTATACATTTCAATCGCTCGTACCGTTGGTTATGGCATCTTTTGCAACTTCACAAGGAACAGAATTGAGAGCAGATTATAAAACAGGACATAGTAGAATTGCACGGAAAATGTATAGCATTTCAAAAGACGGACAAAACAGACCTGACTAAGCCTTCAAATGTATTATTTCACATGGAAGACATTGTGACCACAATTTATTTTACCCTGATTTTAATGCGTAATTTTAATTTACATTTATAAAATAAAAAAAAATGTTTTATGTGAGTAATTTTCATGTCTCTTTAGTCTGTTTATTTATTAATCCTTCTTTGCAGAATGGTGGAAATTTCCATCATAACATTGAATGCCCAAAAATTATATAAAAGAACACTTAAAGTTGATCGTGTTTGGATACCTTTTTAATGTCCATCGCATAAAAAGAAACATAGCTGTCAAAAATTGTCATTCCGCTGTTGTAGTTGCAATAAACGTATGTGATTTCGTTTTTAATTTTGTTTTATTATAGTTGAGGTTCTATTGCTCAAAAAGTGATAATGAGTGGAAAAAAAGTTTGTAACATGTGTTCCTGTTATTTTTAGAGCAATTTCTGAAAAAGCTTGCGTTTAAATTTTTTACTTCAAATAATAACTTTGCACGATGATGGAAATTTGCATCATATTTTTTATTATTAAATTTATACTATAAATATATACTAAGCTTTTTTAACCAATTTTTCTTTTAATTTTGAACATGAATCATTGATTTATTTCACCAATAAAGAAAAAAATGAGGCAAATAAGGATTTAATTCAGAAACTTGAATCAACGTTTTTATTGGAGAACTGTAAATTCTTTTATGGCTGAAGTAAGAAATCTCAGATTTTATTCCATTTGCGAGGAATTTTTACAGCTCGTACATCAACGTATAGAGCGGAAATGCAGTCTTCCAAGAAGTGGATCGCCTAATAAAATTGATTATTTGGCCTGATTATGCGAAACTGCGCCAAGACTGACGGCATTGTCTGGGAATGATATTGCAGCTAAAAATTTCACTTTTTGAGCCCCTCATTCACGTCAGCAACAAAATCCTCTTCAGTAAATCTCAAAAAAGACACCGCATTTACATCAGGTAGGATTCTTTTGCCATCATATTTAAAGTGACAAGCAAATCTAGAATCTCGCAAGCATCAGGACCAGAGTACCAATCTTGAACACGAACTGTTAACCGAGTTTCAAAATATTCTTAAAACACTAAAATGAAGATAAATTACATTTGATTAAAGTTGCATTGGCTGTTGCGTAAATAATGAAATTGAAACATGGACTGTATAACAATTGGTTCACGGATCCTTTATCATCAAATCTTTCACTATTGTAGAATACGGCAATATTGGACAGATGTGCTTGTATCATTTTTCTACACGCCGAAACAGAGGATGGTGGTTTCTGTTAATCTAAGGATACTTTTCTACACAGAGACTCAATATAACCTTTAAACAGAGCAATAACGATACAACCTTCTTAACGATTGGTGTTGAAATATCAGTTCAAGCAAACGCATAAGAATTTGGATTCTGATCTTAAGGAGATTTTTTACTAATCAAGTGATGAGTTAACAGTCAAGATACAGTTAAATGTGGCTAAAGTTGTTGCCTCCACGTTTTTTTCTACTTCTGAGAGAATCTGAAAGCAACCCTCACAAATTGTAGGTGAAGCGTTCAACTGAGGTCAAATCGTGTGCTTCAGAGCAAAAGGTCCTGTTCCAACCATTCTTCAAAAACGGAGCATTAACAGAAGAGAAATTTTCAGTGAATAAGATTTTCATAAGGAAAGTAGATGGAGGACGCAGCCAAAGATAGTCCTAAACGTGGTATCAAGGGGAGAAACACTGCCAAGCACTTATCTCGTCAAACAGCCATAGCTCAATCAAAATTAGTCCATTATTATTCATTACTGGCTAGACTGAACATTGGAAATTATACTCGATCTTTGATCCCACCAATAAGAAGGCGTGGTTTCTAGGCCATAGAGAGCAAAGTTCCTGATTAAAGCCACAAAAAAGTAGATTGCTATCCTACCTACTCAAAGTACCACGTCATTCTTGACAAAGCTATTCTGATAATGAACGATGTCAAGCCTCAGATCACTCACTAAACAGCTGCGGATGAACAAAAGACGCTGCCTCATACAAAACATGTCCAGTTAAATATAAAACAAGGTTTGGCTACTCAAACAGGTCTGGAAAAAGATTGAAGCCAGCTTTGGGTATATTGTGGATCTTCACGTAGCTGCATTCAGCACCTGGGAAAGACCAAGCTTTCTTCATTTGTTAAATGCCCTATCAGCCTCCAGTAGCATACATTTTCAGTGGATACCCTCACATGTAGGCCTTTCTCGTAACAAACGAGCTGATCAGTTGACGAGGGAGGGTTCTTCCCTTCCAGTTTTTCTCCAAATACGGCCCCCACTTATCCTGAACTAGTCTGAAACTAATGCCAACAGACCTTGGTTTGTCCTTCCGCAACATCCCCGGTGGAGCCCTTGACTTTCAGGGTACTTGTGCTGACCTGTAGATTCGTAAGTGGGCATCATACTAAGAGCCTCACATATAGCGGACAAATTAAACTTTTTCCAACTTGTAAAAAGTGCAACTTCAGCGATGCTCAACTAGATTGCCTCGATTTCACCATGGAAAAGTTTCTTCAAGACTTTTCCTCGATTTTTTGAGGATTCATGGACTCCTAGATCTGGTATAGCTGTGCTATCTTAAATAGGATTGGAAACAACAACAAATATTAGGTTGGGGAAAAATAAATCCATTATTTTCACGTGAACTAATTTAACTTCTTTTGGATTCGCTTTGTAAAAAGGTTTAAAACAGCTTTCATGTAGATTTTTAGGTCTTGCGCGTTACGACTGCTGACATGCGGTCAACTTCGATGATTTTTGATATTTTATAGACATTTTCGACGATCTGTATCCACACGCGAGGTGCATCTCTAACATCAAAAATACCCGAACGGAATCGACGAAACAAAAAGTGTACGTAACTGGTTGTTACTGTCTTATTTAGGACGATAAATACCTTTCACAATTTTAGCCACCCGGCTATCTTTTTCGCCGTTACAAGAGAAAAACTAAAATGTATCGAATTTTCTGTGTTGTCTTCCATTTTTAAAACCTTGTACTCGTAACTGAATGAATCAAACAAAAAACCGCAAGAGAATATTTTAGTGTCCAATGAGCATTGTTTGATAGATCACTACAGAGCGAAAAAATAATATAAAAGAAACGCACCTTCCACTCGCAGTCTGGCTTGGAGAGAATAGTTCATGCCCTTCTCGTTCCTAGCGATGCAGTGGTAGAGTCCGTCATCGGCAAGACCTACATTGTCCAGCTTCAAGTCTCCAGACTCCAGAATCCTGTAGTTGGCATGACCAGCATGGTGAAGGCTGCGACCGTTCTTCTGCCACGATATCGTGATCTCCGGCTCACCGGCAACGGCGCAACGGAACAGGACGCTGGATCCGGACAGTACTGTAGCATTGCGGGGACCTTCCAGGATCACCGGTTTACCCAGAACTGTAAAGAAAAGGAAATTGTGAGTTAAGAAGAAATTGCCAATTAATCTTTTCTCAGATCTGAGTGATAAAAAACTCACTTTGTTAAACAGAACTGTAAAAATGTAATAAAAGAAACTTATTCTTTTTTACCAGTGTCTGGGTAGTAAAATTTTAAAAAAAATCTAAATATTTGTTACTAAAAAACCGAAAAAAAAAAATCGGAAATATACTTCAAACTCAGTGTCAGAAGAAGGCGGAGAGAATAATTTGATTAGCAGTGCTTTGTTAATAACCGTAAATTAGTCGACCCAGATCAGCAGGAAAGTTGCAGGGTAAACGGAAGACGAGATTAGGAGAAATTGTGGCAAAGGTCTCTGATTTGCATTTCTCTCATTAAGCGCTGGTTTCATTGTATTTGATAGTTTATATTGTATTTACTTCTTTAATAATTATCAAGGTAATGACTCAGTTCAACCTTATAGCGGTACAATACTATTTGAAGCATATGTTCGAAATGTAGTAGATTTGAGCTTTTATAGAAAATTTTCTTTTAAACTCATTTAAATCGCCAAAATAAATATACTTTACCCCAACACTAATACTGTATAATGTTCACTTCTACTTTTGTGAATGACCAGCTATTTTAAGCTTGCTTTTTGCCACATTATTTCTAGTCTTTTATACTGCAAGAGGCGGTATCGATGGTGTCTTGTACTGTCTTATCAAAGAATAGCTCTATTGCTGGTCTGGTTAGTGGCGGTTGCTATAGTAACAAAAACTGTGACAAACGGGATTTAATGGTTTCATAAATTAACTGTGTTTACGATAATGCCTCGTGTTACTTTGTAAGCGTCAATTATGGCTAAAGTTCGCGTTTTTTTTTTTTTTTTTTTTTTTTTTTTGGCTCATCCGGTCAAAAATGGATTGTGGCTTATTTCCATGGTAACAGACAGACATCTAAATTGGCCGGAGCTTCTTCCATGGTGTAAAGACACATTGGGTGTGCTAATGTAGTTCCGAAAAAGGGTGGATCCTCAGAATTTAGAAGCAGAGACCCAACAAAAAAAAAGCAAGAGGTGGTATGTCACTTCCAGAAGTAAGATGCCACCTGGTTCATAGCCACCGATCTATATTTTACAATGATTAAACTACTTTAAGTGATATCGTAAATGCACAAGCTATTAACCATCTAAAGTTTGAAACTATGTTCAAAAATTAAAATCACAATTCAAACTTTCATTTTACCAACAAAGGATTTAATATAATACTTTTAACTTGTAGAGAGAATAAAAGGTAACTGTATATTGCCTTTTAACTTTACACTCTAGAGAGGAAAAAAAATATCCATCGAGAGCATTGGGATAGCGCTTTAATCAGCTTACACAAGTTTAATAGAAATCTCCGCTAAAGACTGAAGTTAACCAAACACTGAATACACACTAGCGTAACACAGATGCATAAATTATTGTTGGCTCGCAAAATGTTTTAATTTCCAGAATCTTTCAAAGACAGCTTTTTAACCTTGTTTCGTTCCCAAAAGCTTCCGATTCCACTTGTTCTAGTGAAAGAGATTAAATAGCGAACAAGGGAAAATTTCCCTTTAAAAGACATTTTGGAAGGAAGAGAGTTTGTAAAAGAAATTAATTTAACGAAGATTCCAACAAAGTAATTCGTATTTGAAGATCTGAATCGCATGAATAGCTATTGAAATTTCTGTTACTTTGCTGTTAATAAGAATCTCAATAACATCGTTCAATAAAACTGAATCCTACCATGGAAATTTCAGTTGCTAAATTAGAAATTTTCCATTAATTTTTAAATTTAAATTAGAAATTTTCCATTGAAGAGAATCTAAGACGACGTGCTACAATCAAAGAAATATTTAAGTCGTCAACATACAAACTAAAATGTTTCTTTATTAATAAACGTTATTATTGATGTAAAATTGTATTTAGGAATTTTAAGAATGTTAAAGAAAATACTGACCCGTTTATAGGTGAAAGAACTTTTTCAAGATATTAATAAAACAATTGCTTTGACGCAAGAGTGCTTAAGATTTAATAAAGATAATTTTTATAGGAAAGAACATTCAAATGTGGTAAAAAATTTAAAATATTAGCTTCGATTGAGAAATGTCACCCTATTAATAATTTTAAACAACACTTTTTTTCAAAGTTTTGATTAAAAAATAAAAGTTTTTAGTTTTGATTAAAAAAATATTTAAATGTTATTTTGCTAAGAAATAAATAAAACTTGCTTTGATTAAAGAACGAAAAGATATTTTTTATCTTTTAATGTTAGATTTACAAAAGTTCTCACAAAAATCTCAAAAAATGCGTGTATAAGCGATGTATTACACAACTCTGCAATAAAATCAAGTATCCCAATCAGCACTCTTGGAAAAAATTATAGGAGATGGTTTATCATTTTACACTCATTTATATATCAGGTCCTACTATTTAAAGATACTTCCAGACCAAAACCATTGGAATCGAGCTCATGAACTGTTGAAGTAAAAGCCATCATACTGAATTCTCAATTAGCAAGACTGCAAAAATTTACAAGAAATTCATTTGATTAAGGAATCATTTCAATAATAAATTTTCCCTCAAATTTCCTATAAAACAATATATAATTATTAGGAGCAAAGTAATATACCACAAGTATCACTTTACAGAAATGGAAAACAGTTACAGTTAAATGTCTAGACAAAGTATTCTGAAATCGCTAATATTTTACCAACAGTAGTAATTCAAACTAACACATTATCATAATACATTTTTTTGCTAGATTAAATGTAACTTCATCCCCATCTTTTACATTTAATTAGAAATCTGCAAATAAATTTTAAAAATAAGGGATACAAATGTAAGAATTCCGATTGAAATTCTTCCCTTAGGAAATATTTTTTTATAACTTCTGCAAATTGTATTATTTATTTAAACTAATTTTCAACGAGTGATTTCATACAAAACTTACATAATTAAATAAATATTCGTAATATTAAATATATATAATACTGTTTCTACACACATGGTTTTGATTTTATTAATAAAATATATTTAAATATCATGCATGAATCACTGGTTTTTAAACTTTAGTGTCTCTGGTATTTTCTTTAATAAACTTAGTCGCTGTCTTTGTGCTCTTTTGTGGGAACAACTGTAAGTTTATAATAGGATAAGAAATTAAAATGAAAATTATAAATACCAAAAGAAAATGGTTTATAAAATGTGATAGTTAAACTTCATATACGTCTAGAGCTTATTTTCAAACAGAACAATTCACATCAATGATCAATCGAGTAGAAAGAGAATAAAATATTTTTACTAATGACAACTGAAACATATCGTATTAATTGACTATTTTCTCATCAAAATAAAATAATGAGGTTGAAAATATTCGTATAAATCAAAATGATTTCAATATAGATATAAAAAAAAAATCTTTGTACTTGATACTTCGGAAAACTCTCATAAAATCACGATTAATTGTAGAGATATACAGGCTTTCCTATACAGGAAGATAGTTTTTTCTTTTGAGTAGGGCTAATTTTGTAGGAAACAATGAATTCAAAAATGATCGAAACAATTGTAACAATAACAAAAGAAGATTGTACGTACAACAGAGAACTTCTCTCATACTTTAACTTTGCATAATTATTACCGTCATAATACTGAATGTAAGAAATTATAATCGAAAGGTAATGGTAAGTTGGACACCGCAGTGACAGCTGCGAAACAATTCAAAACCGTTCGAATTCCTAATCCATGCAATTTCGGTGGCGGACGGATTTCGCAGCCCAAGGAAAAAGACGAGTCCTCCAGGCAATGGTATTCATTTCAATACCGCACGTTCTCTTGCGCCACAACGATGCGGAAACCTCTCCTTGGATAGTCTCCCGCTTTCAAAAGCTCTAGATTAAAATGGGGGACTTTTATCCCTGATGTAATCCTTTTCTAATTAGGAAGCAGCTGATATCCCTTCTGGAGGACACAGTTTGGGACAGACGTCGTCCAAGTCCTCCTGATGAGGAAGATGCAAAGGACAGTGGCTTTGCAAGAGGTCTTGGCGCTGTCGTCGCCAACGCCTTTTGGATATTCACGCCTCTTCGAGCACAAAAATTTAATTTCGTGATTGAAACCTTCGCCAATTAGAATTGGATTTAATCTAATATCTTGGAAGCTTAACAGCAGAAGGTTCCCAGTGCTTTATGAAGGGCAATGGAATTCTATTAGAGGAATATCTCGTTTGAAGGGACAATCTGCTAGCAAGAATAACCCGTGAGTTTAAACTTTGCGAATAAATTCATCGACTTTTCAATACTTAACACGAATTATTAAATTTATAAATAAATCCATTTCTTTCAATTATTATAGGTATTAAACTTTATTCGAAGTAACACATTCATATTGGAAGCGTTATACTTTTTTAGGATCAGTACTTACGTATTATGTCCGCTATACTTACGTATTCGCGGAAATGGTTGACGGAAGTCCGCGAAAAAAATTATTACGCCAAATAATGCCACTTAATGCCAAAAGTCTTCAGTTCCTTTTATGTAACCTCGATGAATACTGGTTGGTTTACAGGTGTTAAAATTTAATAATTTTTTTCAAATATGGAGAAAAAAGAGCAGTTAATTTGTCTTCATTGAAATAAATAGTTAAAAGTCATTTTTAATTCATATCTAATTTTTGCATTGACTTGGTAACAGGAAACTAATACTTACTTGAGCCAAAACAAAAAATATAAAATATGAGCTTACAAATTTCATCAGGCGATGCTATCATTAAATTTGTAATATTTGGCGTTAAAACGCAGTATTCGGCGGCAAATTTTTTTTCACAAAAATGGTCGAAGGGACAATACGTAAGTACAGCAATTTCGATATTACACATTTCTCTCTCCCTTATTTCCCAAAAGAATTTATCAAAATTTGCAGATTTTAATACTTTTTTTTCAAAATTTAGAGGAAGACATACACAAGCCACAGTTAACATATCTTCAATGGAACAAGCAGATATATATATATATAATAGCTTCTTTTTAATTTATATAGCTCTAAATCGCAATCTTTACAGAGATAACTTTTTGGCCGAAATGGTCGACGAAGTCATACAAAGTACCGTAATTTGTTTTATCATTTTACAATTTAAACAAAATATTAATATTTGAATCATTAAATTAATATAAATTAGAATACAATTAATAGCGTTTTGGGCAATACAAAGTTAAATTACTCAGTTTTATACAGAAGTTTTCAAAAAGTATAAACAATATTTTAAATAAATAACATAGATTTTAATTAAAAGATATAAATAAAATATAAGAAGATAAAAATTCAAAAATTTAAATACAAAATATATTTAAAAACAATGAAGATCATCCTTGTCGATTTAAGCTAACCACAAAATGGATATTTTTTCTTTTCTCTATTTTGCGTTTTCTTCTGTTGTCAATATTGTTAATAGCTCCAGTCAATGTAAAATAACTTCTCAAATGGATGCTTTGGTCTTCACACATGGTTTACTAACAAAATGAACTTGAACAATATTTTTAATTTCGATTCTCAAAGAGTTGAATCCACAGAGACATGTCGCGAACAATCGATGCACAAGACGTTCTTCAAAGTATTTTTAATTTAAATCGAACGAGTCATCAAGCGAAAATGCTGCAATGTTTTCAAAACAACTTGTGTCAACATGCGCATTGCTGGAATTCAATGTAAATGGCTTGAAACCATGATTATGTCTGTCTCGTAACACAATCAATGTAACGCATAATAAAATCTACTGGAAATTTTTATAAAAAGATTGGTTTCTACAGAAGAAGTTTTAAAATATTGGATACAGTTGAGGTACCCAAGATTTGATATTGAGTACATACAAAGTTTTTCACAAATATATATTAATAACGTGACAAAATGATTTTAAAATACTCAGAAATAAAAACAAAATTTTGATAAATCACTATTCCAACTTTTTAATTATGAAATATTAATGCATACGATGTACAAAAAACATGTACACGTATATTTTTTTAATAGAAAGAAACACGTACTACGATTTATTTATTGCTTGCATAAACAATCAAGTGTTAATATTTAATGTGCTTTACATGCTACATGAAATCAATTCATCTTTACTGAATGATTAATAAGTATTTATTTTTTTAATAGCTATATCCAAAGAGAGAAATCTCCAAGAATATATAAAATAACCCTTCCCACTAAGATACTGTCCAACATTTTCTTTCCAACTGCTCGCTGAAGAGCTCATCCCACTGACACATGGACTTGTTTTCGATGGGTGGACAAAATTGTATCTTCAACATTATGGGTGGAAACGATTATTTGTTTCACTCACAGACCAATTATAAGTTAAATAAAGTGGCGTACACATGATCTCAACTGTAACATAAGAAATAACCACTTTATAGTTTAAAAAAAAAAACGAAGTAAAAGAGAAAATAGCAATATTATTAATCTATCTGAAATAATTTTATTAAATACAAAAATGAGGAAAAAACAAGAAAGCAAATGGTCATTAAATTCAATGTAAACAAAAATTATTAATGATTAAAATAAAGGAAGACTAAAAATAACAGGCTTAAAGTAAGAAAAGAATTTCATACAATTCTTTTCCCATCGATTTATAGTATCCGGAACTTAACAAAGATGGATGATCAAAGGCCAGAAAGAAAAACAATTTAGTTCCACATAAGAAAAGAAAACGTCCAATTCGGCGACGACATTGATGGACAACAAGATGGCGACACTAGAGAAGAACTCACTCCACGAAAGTCAATGATGCAGGATCTCATTGTTCGTCATTTGTCAAGCGGAGAGTTGTCAGAAAATCGCAACAGTTCGCCAAAGGGGAGTGGGGGAATAAAAACCGCAAATCCAAAGCAAGAAGTCGTATCTCCGATAAATTCTATCCTTATTAAGGTTGACGATAGACTGGACTTTATTTCTGCTTCCGATAAAAATCCCTGTAAAAGATGGGGCTCAGTTATTTCTGCGCCAGCGATGGCATTAAGGGCTGGAAAACATCTTATTCGTAAATGATTTTTTTTTCTTTGAAAGTCTGAAAATATATTAAAAGAAATAGTTTGAAGCGGAATCTGTAGAAGATGTTTTGAAGTTTATTCAGTAAAGATGCAAAGAAACAAATCACCTATATGCACAGAATCATTTTTTAATAGAGTGTCATCGTTTCTGTACTGTTTCATTTTTTTCTTCCATTTAAATTATCTTTAGTGAATGCTAACGAGTTGTTCCGTCAATTTTTTCGCCAAAAGAAATATGTCCCAAAGTGTAAATTTTTAATGAGGAAACGTAACATAAAAGTTAGTTTTTATCTTCATAGAAACAAACAAATATATGAACTTCATTTCTAATTCATATTCCAAATTAATAACCCCACACTCTCTCTAGTGGCCAGTTTCCCTGACAGCGGATGGGGAGGTCCTGGGTTCGAAACCAGATTCAGGCATGGATGTCCTCTCTCACTGTTCCTTTTGGTGCAGCATGCCCTTTTTGGGCCATAAAACCCAAACCAACGTCCTTTCCTTGCATTTCTGAGTTGTGAACGGTTGCCTACCCTATAAACGGGTATCTATGGCACGTGTGTATTGAGGAAGTCCACACCCAATTACGGTTCAGTTGGAAAAGTGAAGTAGCGCACTGACAGCCTAACAAGTACAAAACAACAACAACATAATTTTAAAACTGGCAGTTATAAACAATATATAAAAAAACGTGAATTTAATATGTGAGTAATCCCGAAACAACCACATTTGATACTAACTCGTAATAATAAGGGATATTTTTTACAAATGAATGGCGGAAGAGAAAAAAAGTAACCTTTCGCAAATATCGTTTGGGCCAGAAATGGTGAGGGTCCACAATTTTCTTTTACCAATTATAACATTATTTCCTTATCATGTTACCTTATCATCCTTGTGTCTGTTAGTTGCACATTTTTCGTTTTTTTTTATTTTGAAATAAGTGTTTACAATTTAAGATATTATTCGACTTTTTTTTAAATACGATGTCTTACTCACTCTCTAAGCATGACAACCACCTCATTATAGTACTATCGTTTGCATTTCTGTGAAAAGTCGTTTGAAAGAAAGATGGATAATTCCGAATTTTCAGACAATTAAGATACTTAAAACACACTTAAATTTTTATCCAGATCTAAAAGTTTATTTGGGAAGAGCACTCATGAGTTAAAAATCAATGAAATGATTCTTGAAGGTCATCTATCTGACAGGGAAATATGATGGAACTCGTATTTGTTGTAAAATCATATTTTTCTTAGCAACAAAATTCATTGAAAAGGTCTCAACTTAAAAATAAAATACAAGATATACTTTAATTATCAAACAAGGTAGAAAGGTTTAAATAACATTATCTTATGAAATAGTAAATATCAAAATCAATTTTTATAGACAATTTGTAGTTGTAAAAAAATGCACACACATACATACTAATTTTATATATATTATATATATATATATATATATTATTTATTTATTTATTTATATTAGGTTGGGGAAATAGTTATCCATTATTTTTTCAGTAAACGCCTGTAATGATCGCTATCTCGTGAGGTATCTATCAAACAAATTCAAATTTATGCTCGTTGGAAAGGTGACAATTGACACTAAAATATTCTCTGGCGGTGTTTTGTTTTATTAATTCAGATATGAGTACAAAGTTTTCAAAATGGAAGACAACAAACAGGAAATTCGATACATTTTAGGTTTTCTTTTATAATGGCGAAAATGCTAACCAGGTGGCTAAAATTGTGAAAGGTGTTTATCGTCCTATATATGACTGTAACAACCAGTTACGCACAATTTGGGTTTCGTTGATTCCGTTTGAGTATTTGGATGCTAAAGATGCACCTCGCATGGATGATACAACATCGTCGAGAATGTCTATAAAATATCAAAAATTATCAAACTTGACAGCATGTCAGCAGTCGTAGCTTCGCACAAGACCTAAAAATCTACATGAAAATTGTTTTAAACCTTTTTACAAAGCGAATCTGAAAGAAGTTACAAATAGTTCATATATATATATACATATACATATATATACATATACATATATATACATATACATATATATATACATATATATATATATACATATATATACATATATATATACATATATATATATATACATATATATATATATATACATATATATACACATACATATACATATACATACATATATATATACATACATATATATACATATACATACATATATACATATATATATACATATATACATATATATATACATATATACATATATATATACATATATACATATATACATACATATATACATATATA
>JAPDSC010135539.1:180384-193209 GCA_026290005.1 Latrodectus geometricus | reverse complement strand
ATCTGCGGATAAATTCCTTCTTTTATAACTTCAAACAAAATATTTCCTTATTTTAGAAGTAATTTTTTGTTTGAAAATCAATTTTTGTAAATTAGGTATAAATCTCAAAAAAAAAAAAATTTACAGTACTTTGGACTTTGGAACAAATTATTAATTACAATTTATTAAAAAAAATTATCGCACAATAATGAAGACTATATTTTTTATTCGTATCTTTAATGTTTCAAAATACTTTCACTTAATTTTAAGATCTAAGAAAAAATATTTTTGTTTTGAAATTCCAGATTTATGAATTATTCTGTTTGCTCTTACTCAATTGGATTAAGGACATATGTGACATACACTGCGGTCATGTTTTCCCCAAAAATGGTCCATTATAATTCGTAAAGAATTTCATTTTCAAATAGTGCAAACATGACGATTCCTGAATTAAAGAATCAAATCACAAAAGTACTGAATAAATAAATGCAAGTGACAAAATAAAAATACTTATTAAAACTGATGTTAATTGGTACTGAGTCTTAACTGCCTACGTTGGTTGTATATCGTTAACCACGTAATTATCTTCCTTTTCATCGAAAGTCACTGCAATCACGAGCCGCTATGTTAGAAAACCGGAAAACTTCCAAGCATTCACCCTGACATACGTGTTCATAGAAGTCCCATCTTCTTTTGTTCAACAGGGATTAGAATCGAACCAAGGACCTTCCGCTCTTAAGAGCAGTGTCCCAAGATGAATTCAATGATAATAATTTTACGAGAGAGTTTTCAAGGAATGTTACTTTGGACTTGAAACGTCATTATCAGTGGGAGTCGCTGGCAGTAATAAGCAGCGCAGTTAAGCGAAATATAAATATGAAAACATGATTATAAGCTGTTCTTAATCGTTTTTCAAACGTAACTAATTCTAGAGCAGCAGATAACTGCAATGGAAAACGTTTATGGCAAGCTGAATCCAAAATACTCTCATTATACAAATATACTTTTAAATTATGTAATTTATTTTTAGCAACAAAATTATTCTTTATGGCCCGTTCTCACACCAGATCTCAATCTATGCTGTTTTGACTATTATTACTATTAGTAGTATACCCTTTTGTAGGATCCAACCCAGATAGTATGCCCTATTCTCAATAGTAGACGGGTCCTTGTAATTTAGAAATGACCAAGAAGAAAACTCCCAAATCGGTCATCCACCCCAGAGGTATCATTTCTCATGGAGGATATTGCGACCACGAGCTATTCACCGTGTCCCATCTACCATAAACATGACGGATATTTGATTGGGTCGGTATTCGAACCCACTACCTTCCGATAATGAGAACGAGACCCTAACCAATCAGGAAACCGCGGCTGAAGTCACATAAACGTATTAGTTATGTATGTGTTATGTATATTACACATAACCATCATAATAATATGAGAGTGTGCAACAAAATTTAGTTAAAACAACATAATCGATAAAACCTTTGGCGTCTACTTCTAAACTGTTGAACAAAAGAAAATAGAAGATAGTTAAAAAGCTATCATGAGGGTGCTTGACGGTTTTCCAGGCTTTCACACTTGCAACATAAGTGTGCCATCCATAATCAATACATATTCCTTTCAATACGAGCAACATTTTTTAAAAACCGTCTAAATCAGGGGTCTTTTTTGATCATCGCCCCCTTTCGAAATCTCCATAGACAAAGGAAATTTTCACGTAATTAAAATAAAACTCTATATTATTATCAGAAACAGTAAGTAAAGTATCTACAGATTCTGTGTGCGCTTTCTTGGCAAGGTTCGCTATATTGGTCGAAATAATTTTAACCCCTCAAATTTCATTTATTTCTGTTTTTAGTTAAAATTGAATTAACGTGATTGGCTTCAACCATATTTTATTTTCTATAAAGAATATAATATTAAGTCAATTATAAAAATATTTTAAATTTTTACGTACGCAGTTAGATATGTGTGATTTGCGTTATAAGAACTGTTTTTCCTTCGAGTCTCAATAGAACCCCATTCGACCCCTTGGGTCAGATAGACCCCCTACTGTTGTTAAATAGACCCCTAGGGGTCTATATAGAACACTTTGGCGACCCCTAGTCTAAATGTAAAGCTATGAGGGGAGTCAGCACTTTAATCTATCTTAATAAATTAAACTAGTTATTAAAAATATCAAATAGAATTTCAACCTTTAAAAAAAAATTAAATTAGAAGTATTTCAAAAGCAAACACTTAATTTCTTGCACTTTAAAAATTAAAGAAAAAGATAGTAACACTCTGGTCAAATTTCATTTCAATCAAGAGACGGAGGAAAATGCGTCTTTAAATTGTTTCAGTAAGAAAAACATCGGCAAACATCTTGGACCAATCTGCTAAAAGAATCGAATCCCATTCAGCTGCGAAAACCGTGTCGCAGCGTCGCGCTACGACTCCCCCGAGAACACTTAAATCGAAAGAAAAAAAATTCTCTTTTCAATCTAAAAAGTGGCTTCACTTCTGCGACTTGGAAATTTCTAGACTCAAAGTAACAATGAGAAAAAGTATTTCCTAGAAAATTGAAATATTCCTTTTGCCAAAATATTCTATAACAGTCGGAATGCATGCATTTCATTTTTAACTAAAAGCGATTATCCGCCAAGAGGCGCTTTTTTGGTATATTACGCCAAACCTTCGTTGTCAGAGGCTCAACTGACCTAACATCCAAACACTACTTCGATCCCACAAACCGTAGACCAGAATGCCTCGACTACTTGTCATTTTTTTTTAAACCCGAGAGGCAGGATTTTTTATTAGTTTCCTATAATGCGGCCGCACAAAAAGAGGTTTCAGTGTATCATAAATATTTTTAACTAAGTTTCAAACATTTTAGAATTTTAAATTACATTTATCCAAAATATTGTTATTCAATTGTTTTCTCTTTTTAGAAATTTTATCAATATAAAAAAATTTCTGAATCGAAATAATTTTTTTTTTTATATGTTACAATCACTCAATATACTTTACTAACAATAACACAGAGACAGTCAATTTTTATATAGCCTGCTTGGCGTTTTCGTAATAAAATAATCAAGATAGAAAAATTAATTATGAGCTAATTAATAAAAAAATAATGGTAAAATGCAAATTTTATTTTACGTATAAATCTTAATTCTTTTTACACTGGAAAACATTTATTAAAAATATTAAGTATAATTATAATCGTCATTATATATATATATATATATATATATATATATATATATTTATATATATATATATATATATATATATATATGACGATTATAATCAGTGGGATGAGCTCTTCAGTGAGCAGTTGGAAAGAAAATGTTGGCCAATATCTTAGTAGGATGGTTTATTGTATATATTATTGGAGACTTGTCTCTCTTGATACGGTTATCAAAAAATACTTATTCATCAAGTAAAGATAAATTTATTTCATGTAGCATGTAAAGCACATTAACTATTAATATTTGATTGTTTATGCAACCAATAAATAAATCATAACATCCACATTATGGTTAGTTTAAATCAGCAGGGATGATTTAAATATGTATTATTTTTTTTTTTTTTTTTTTTTTTTGTTATTTTCTACAGAAGTCAAAGTACAAACATTTTATTTATATTTAATAAACTAAATATTTATCATTGACAAAACTTATTCAACCACCAATATTTCTAGAGGAAACTGCTTAGCAATCGCTTTGATGAATTTTTTGCGTTCATTTTTTGTTTTCTCACCACGAATTCGTTCAATTAATGATAAATGTTGTCTGGCGGTCAGCGATGAGTGCCTGTTGCTTCTTCCTTTCTCTGGCTCACCCCCGAACAATGCGAACGGTTTCTGGATCCAAGAAATTGAACTGAAATGAAGGAAAACTCTTCGTCCGTTTTCCAAGAATTGGATCAGATGACGGAGGCGTTTCTAATGGGAATGTATTCTTTACATCAGAGCAAATTCCCTTTCGTGGCCCAGCATCACTTTTCCTCTAGGTGAACACTTTCGTTTACTTCGACAATTTGGCCACTTCTCCGTTCCCGGCCTAAATCATGTTCGGCACTAATTTCGGCGAGATAATTATTCCATTCGACGACAGTAGCTTGAGAAGTCTGTTCTTTTTCACAAAGTTCGATGGGCTTCAATTCTATCGACCATAAATAAATAAATCTTATGGCAGTTTTGAAGGAATGACGAGAATTTTTTTAACTAACTGCCCTTGCCGATTTTTCTTCTTACACATCGAGGATAATTCCATATCGTAGGAAACATGCTATCGAATCTCCTTCGTTATTTGGGAGATCGAAAAGAAGCATCGTTACAACAAGCTTCGAAAGCCAACTAAAGAAAGATAGCGAAATAATGAGTTACCGATTATTTACGAAAGACATCACAAAGCAATGAGCTACGATGTTCACCGATTATTGACTAAAGATAGATGTGGAAAATTATGAGTTACGACGTTCGATGATTTTTTACGAAAGACACAAAATTGTGAGTTACGATGTTTATCGATTATTTACGATTTTTTTTCTCCGCAAGAATCGTGGTATTTCTTAAGATATTTGTTAAGGTTGCGGGAATTCGTATTGTTTCATATCGCGAAACTATTTAGTCATTCAAATGGAAGCGCCAAATAGTACTACAACCATAAGCAAAATATATTGATACTTTTAAATTTCACATTTTTAATATTTCCACCTTTTTAAAATAATTTAAACAGTGTCAAAATTTTTATCAAATTAAAATACTTACAATTTTTTAAGAAAATAATATAAAATTCAATTTATGTGCTGTCGGCGATTTGGAGAAATTCAACCCGGCGAAATAGTAAAGTACATAATGAGTATTTTACTATTTCGCAACAACCTTTACACATAGTATTTTTAAAAGTCTCTTTTTTTTTTCAGGGTATAATACTAAATTTTACTGGAGAAGAAAAAATTATTCTAATATCCTTTAATTAATACATTGTCACCATATTTCTGATGCAGTACTTGAGAAGATGAGAGAAATCTAAAATTGGATTCTTCCTTGGGGACTGGGGAAATTCCTAATGGCGCATTTTCAAATCCATCCCTTAATTGCCTTCTGTTAGGACCTTTCACAGATAGTCGGACGAATTCACATGTCGCAAGGGAGGAAACTACCAAGCATCCGCCCCGACAGACGTGCATGGAGAAGGCAGAAGTGCAATATCCATTCATTGTTGTTCAAAAAGTGGTTGGAATCAAACCCGGGACTTTTCGTTTTGAGGACCAATGTCTACCACTGGGATACTATCAGCCTTAACTTTTAAAAAAATACCAAATAATCTTGGAGAAGACACTCGAATTGAGAAGACGTTGAAAATTAAAATAACTTGATTGACACAGCCAATCAGAAATCAAGAAGAAAATTTCCTCAAGTAGTGTTTGTTACAGATGTTAAAAGCAAAAGTTGCAATGAAAGCTGATACACACACATTTATTAGAATGATATGATTGAATGTTTTAAATAAGAACATCCACTCTTTTCATTTAATGTAGCTGTGTGTGATTTTCACCTAATAACTATGCATGACTTTTAGTTATTTTTTCATCCTATGTATGACTTTTGGCCATATTTTCATCTAATCTACCTTCGGTGGATTATTAAATAAAGAGCTCGTATTTGTGTTTTTATTTCCAAGATGAGATTGATGGACATCGAAAGGAATGGATTGAGTCTGTGAAAAATTCGGCAACAAAAGTATTTTAATAATCAAAGACTATTTTGAATATATCTAAAATTTTGTAAACTTAAATACTTTGGTATATTTTGAATTCCAGGCTAACCTCTCGAATAATCTTTAAAGAGGATAACATTTTTAAAAACGTCTACAATTCTTTTTTAAACAAATATATAAATAAAATAATTCCAATTTGGGATTCCCGACAGAAAATATTATTGAAATGAAGAGTTTCATTAAGCATTTTTTTTACAATGTCTAGTCGTGATTCATTACATAAAAAATAGACTAAAAATTGAAAACCACATGCATAGATTCAAGAACAAAAACATATACAAGAACCTTGACTTGCCCCCATTTCTGTTTTTTTTTTTTTTTTTTTTTTTTTTTTTTTTTTTTTTTTTTTTTACACAACAACGGCTTTGGATATGAGTACGTGTCTATATTAAGAATAATTTCTTTCTGTAGTAGCAAAATTAAAAGCTATAGAAAAGTCGAGGTGTTTCACACACTTATGGATCTATAAAAAGATAATTTAAATTAAATAATATATTAAATGTAATTAAACTTGACTTCATTTAAATTTAGATATCGAATATGATACGATTTCTATAATATCTATTAAGTAAGACTTTTTAAATTATTTTTATAATATGAATATTTTAATGAAATTTAGTTTCTCACAAAATATTCAAACGATTTCCATAGAATAAGTGCTTCTTAACCACTATGCGTCGGCCCTTTAGTGCGCAGCCCAATTTTCAAAGTGTGCTGCCAAATTTTAGAAATGCATATAATAAAAATAATGCTTTTTTTATAACGAGTAATGTTTGAATCAAGAAAAGTACACTATAAAAGAATACTAGTTTTTACAGTTAAGTACCATTTTTTTTTTTTTTACAATTAAAAAATGTAAAAAAAAAAAATGGTGCTTAATCGTATCTTCGATAACTTTGGTCTTTTATAAAAATAAACATTGCTCTACGTGACGAAATTTCAAGGTACGCAGTATATCTACAATTACAATTTTCTACATTTTAATTGTGTAAATATAGATTTTCGATATTAACCATCAAAAAAAAAACAGAAAAAAAATGATCGAGACATAAAAATGTAAAAGATGATATGAAAGTGGCATTGTCATTTTCATAAATGAATTTATCAAAAAACAAAGATCTAATTTTTCATAAAAGTATCATTATTATGTAATTAATCCTTTAATAAAGGTACTGTGGGGCTTTTTTAATGCACATACTATATTATTTTACATCCAAAATTGTGAGCATAAACTATTTTACATAGCGCATTATAAGTAAGTAAACAATTACTAAATTTATCTTTCTTTTGGTGCGCCGCCAAATTTTTAAAATCATTAAAAGTGTGCAGCGACGAAAAATGGTTAATAATCACTGTCACAAAAGAAATTTGCAAACGACAATTTTAGACGCAACGAAAAATTTGAAAACGACAATTCACCGAATTCGTATTCATAGTTTGGCAACACATTAAAGAAGCTAAAATAATATATAATGAAACAACTCATAACATTAGTTTGATGGGAAAGCCTTACCTTAAAAAAAGTCTTGTTCTTATATTAAATATTCGACATGATTAAAATAATTCACAAAAAAAATCACTTCTTACATTTATTGCAGTTAAGTATCTACAAATTCTTATCTTTTTCATAACGTAAAGCATGTACACTTTTTTATATTTAATATAATAAAAAAAGATTAAAAATAGGAAATTTCAATGACTAAGAAAAATTTTTCATGAATGAAACTAACAAAAACAATTTCTGGTTTTGTTTAATATATAACTTTTTGTTTTTAAATAGAAATTTCTCTCCCTTTGCAAGTCCCTTCCCATGTCATTGCAATTAACTAAAAACAGCATCTTTAAAAAATAAAAAATATCCATAAATGATATTCCAATGTAAATTATAACACTTTAATTTTATGAAAATTTTACACAAACTCTTCGTTATTTTTAATGAAAATACAAATGAAATATCTATTTTGTTAAAAGTTAATTTTATTTTCGAAAGTTGGATTCGTAAATGGTTTTTTCAGTTAACACTGCATTTGTAATTTTTAAAGTATTGAATAGGATTAAAATAACTATTATGTGTGCAAATAGCCAACACAATAGAATCGCTAATAAAAGGAGTTGGTATAAAATACTGCGTCGATCCGTTATTGCATATCGAGTGGAATTTTTATGCATAGTAACCAGTATTAACATGTGCAAAATAAGATGAATGCGAACAGAAATACACATGCTACAGCGATCTCCTGTTCAACTCGAATTCAAACTGGAATCGAACCTTGGACTTCCAACAAGAATTCAAACTCTGAAATTTTAAAATCAAATCAAAATTCGTTAAAATTGAGTATTTTCAAACCTTTTCAAAAAAGTAAATCGAAATGTTACAAAATTAAATTTGAAACTAGAAATTTGCTATTATCCATCCTTCGTTCTTTGTCAGAAACATAATTAAATTTTCGATTACATAGTTTATTTCGTAAAGAAGGCAGTTCTATCGTTTGTAGCCATGGAAACCGTAATTAAAAACAAACTTAGTTTTTTATCCTAATTTATTTTTTCGTAGTGATATAAAGTCTGTTTAAAAAAAATAGTCACTAATTAAAAGAAAATGTTGTAATTCCACCTGTTTCTATAGCAACTGAATAAAGAGGTAGGATCTTGATATAATTATGTTTAAAAGTTAACAGATATTTTTATAGTAAATAGATCAAATACAAAGAATTCATTGAAAAGTATTTATAAATTTCACGGAAATTTACAGACAAACATAGATCAAATACAAAGAATTCATTGAAAAGTATTTATAAATTTCACGGAAATTTACAGACAAACAATCGAACTAAACATAAAAAAATATATTATGATTTCTATGCATTGAGTTTACATGTAAAACATTCGTAACGTAAGATTTTTTACCTCTGAACTGTACAGTTACGAAAATATATTTATTAAAGACATCAAAAGTTTTTTTACAAATATTTTATTGGGATTTTCAAATAAATAAATACTGCGTACACAAAAAAGTGCATTCAATTACAGAAATCTATTTTTTTTCCCCACCTTTCTCTCAAAATCCCCAACTTCCGAGAAACATCAAAATCCCCAACTTCCACCAACATCAAAAACTTAATTTACCTTCAGCTATAGGAGAGAGACAAGCAGTTTTCGAAGATTTATATTTTTTTTACATCTGTATTCAAACAGAAGAGAGTGTTCTACCAGTTTTCCGAGTTCTTCATAGCATTTGAACAGCTGTTCGAACGTTGGCAACTTCTCACGGATTGGAAGTTTGGGGATTGTTTCTTTTCCAAGAAGAAACCACAAACAACGACGTCATCATTATTCCAACAAATTCTTTCCCAGAATTTCCTTTCTTTAATTTTGTTCTGATAGCAAAAGGTATTCTTAGATTATTTTTTTTTCCCTTCTTCTCGATAGACCAAGGGAAAAGGAAGCAATTTAATTTTTTTTTCAAACAAAATCATTCCTATTAACTTAACCTTTCACTGACGCTCTAACGAAAATGGAATAAAGTTATGTCTTTTCTGCTTCAATCAATGGCAACAAACAAACCAAATGGCGTGTTCTTTTTTTTTTTTTTTTTTTTTTTTTTTTTTGAAACCTGCAGCCAAGCGAAATTTTTTTATACTTTCTTTATGTAATGTAATTTATTTCTTAAAAGCAAAATAACGTGTTCTAAAATAGAATGTAAAACACCAGCGTCAAAAAAGGGCATTTTGGAAGAAAAGTACATTTTAAGAAATAGAAACAGTATAGAGCGATTTACTTCGCAAACAGTAAGTTTATTTCAATTGTTCCAAAACTAGCTTCCCAAAGATCGTAACTGTAATCGCATTTTTAAAAAACTAAAAAGCTTTTTACAAAATTCTCTGCAAATGTTTAAAAGAAATATCTTTCGAAAATTGAAATGTCAAGATGAAAAATTCTATGGATGTTGGGGGTTTTGCAGAAAACAGAAATCTCATTCGTTTGTTGCGAGAATTAAATTCGCCATTTTCCATGAGAACAATAATAATCAAATGGAACATAAATTCTTCACCATTTATTTTATACTTAGTAAAACTGATTTTAATTGCTTTTAATAAAAAATTTTTAGATATCAAAATATAATTTATAATATAAAGTACTCTTAATTCTAGTAATATAACAGAAATTTGAGAGATAACTTATAATTTTGTTTCCTGACTAATTACATAATGGAAATGAAACACTAAATGAAAATTAAAGAATGATAATTTAAACTATTTGATTCTTAATAAAAAAGTTGCTAATTAACAGTTTAAATTGTGCTTTAATTATGCACATACTAATTATGCCCAATAAATGTTAGAAAGGTTTTCTTGTTTATGCTTGAAATCTTGAATATTGTTTATGCTTGAATATTTGAAATGTTAGTAATGCAAAACTTAGTTATTCACAAAAATAATCAAGAACAACGGAGCCATGTCCATAATTACCTTTGAAGAATTGAAAGGTAATTATGGACAATTATAAATATATTTTCAGACATACTAAAATGTTGGTAAAGCTTTCAACTTTTCAGCGCATAGAAATGATTTTACGATTCTGAAGTATAAAGGAAAACATGAAATTCGAAGGGAAACTTTTCAATTATGAAATATTTCGCACCGTAATATGCAATTGCTGAAGCATGCAATCAACTTACCAGTAGAAGCGCACTTAATCCAAAATGAAATCATTGCACCAACTTTATGAAATCATTCAAACAAGATTTCACAAAAGTAATGGAAATGAAAGTGTAGTATTTGAATTAACAAATTGTACGATTACGAAATAAATCAAACTGTTGGTAAAAATAAATTTCATAAAAATATTGAGGAAAAAAAATTATTTTGATAGTTTGTTGGAAACATTTTCTAAAATATTTACTAAATATTTAAAAAAAAATTTCTATGAATTTGAATTTGGAGAGTACCAAGCTATTCTTGATGATGTCTACGATAGGTTTCTTAATTTCTTTTTAGTGTGGCAATGTTTTTATTTTCCTTAACCCTTTTAATACTGAATTATTGGAAGAGTTTATTGTACGGAAGTGTAAGAAGATGGCGAGTATCATTCGTTAAAAATGTACCCAAAGGGTTAATCAAATTTCTCGGCAATATTTCTAGTAACATCACGTAATTAAGACCAATATCATTAATTTTCAGATTTAATGTTTTAAAGCTTGAAAACTAATACTAGATTTCGTTTTTAGCAAATAATAAGAACAGGTTTTCAAATATATCTATAATAATGATTTTTTAAGAGTCTAAAAATAACATTAATTCGTCTTTGCAGAAATAACTTCATAATAATGCAAAAAAATCATGAGGCAAAGATATTTTTGGCCTCTCTAATTGAAAATTTTTTAATACCTTTATATGTTTGTTGGTTTAATTGCTCTAAGCTGTTTGCATTTGAAAGCAAATCCGGTTTCTAAAACAGTTTCAAAAGGACATCTAATATAAATGGAGGAACTGACAAAGAATTTAAAGTAACAAATTGATACTCTTGGAAATGTAAATTTCATGTGTAATAATAATACTCTGAAATTTATAGTTTTTACGAGTAAATGATACTGGAAATACATTATTGTAATTTTTATATCTAAATACCAATAAAATATAACTGATAGAATGAAGATATACCTCTTGTGTAAGTTCTCATATTAATAAGTAAAAAAAACTTACATTAAATAAATGTTCAACTTTGTGCATTCGACATGATAATTAAAAGTAAATTGTGTGGATAAACAAATACTTCTCAGCTTTTTCCCTCTAAATTCCCTTGAAACAAATGATAAACTTTGCAATTAGTTTTTAATGAATCTCGAAAGATTTAAGCTATTTCATACCTACTTAGAAATCTTCAAGAGCCATTAAAATCTACATTTTCTTCTCTACATCAAAAACAAGTTCATAGTTAGCGAACGTAAATTGGCAACTCGAATTTTAATTTTTCAGGCGACAAATTAAGTCCCCGACAAGCAGAAACAACATCCCACATTAAAGACCTGCCAACACCACATGTACCACTACAAATCTTCCTTAAGCATTACACTCACAAATGATTTGGCAGCATAAATGAACGCCGTCCTTATAAATACACACGGTAATCGCCGGAGGAAGAACAAGCAATTTAGCGCTCTGGCGAACAACTTTGAAATGAAAGGGGTGTGCCACTTTCGCCAAGGTGACAAAACTGGCGAGGGCATTAAAAAGAAGTGAAAAAAAAATCTCGCCACTCGCATATCTGTCCATAGATTGCTGAACTGGGAGTTGATGGAAGCGATGTGGATACAAGCAACGATACTGCGCTATTGGCCGTGCCCCCATCTTCTCATCGATCGACCGAAATATCGACAATTAGCTGGCTTACTCATCTCAACTCTTTCGAGTGCGGAATTCTCTGTGGCAATTTCTTATATCCTACTACTGCCTGTGACGACGCAGCGGGGAATAACTCTCTTTAAATGGGAAATAATTTGTTCTAAATATGGTAAACAGATAAAAGTAATAAATAAATCGAAACAAATATAGAACCCAAATTTTCTCAAAATATAATTTACTTTTTACCATGAAATTATATAATATCTATATATAAAAAATTATATATATATATATATATATATAATTTATATATAATGTAACTCTTTAAATATATAAATAGTTGCCCACCCTGTCAAGTGGTTAGCGTACCTGACTAAAGATGGGGAAGACCTGGGTTCGAATCCCGGCTCGAGCATGGAAATAATTCTCTTTCTGTGTTTGTCTTTTCCTGAGATGATGGATGCATGTGCTCGCCCAATAAACGGGTTTGTGGCGGTGTGACGTGGGTAATACTACTCGCTTCACAGGTGCCCATCGGGTAACGATAAATGAGTAGTAATTTCCGGCCTTATTGTGGCAGCAAAAAGGTTAATCACCCAGTGCCCACCATTATTGAAATAAAAAATTTATAAAATAATAAATAGTATTTTTAACTATTTCACAAACCAGTTTAAAACCATATTTTATATTATATATATATATATATATATATATATATATATATATATATA
>JAPDSC010135539.1:136989-180284 GCA_026290005.1 Latrodectus geometricus | reverse complement strand
TATATATATATATATATATATATATATAAAGGTTGGTGAAAAGTAAAGTAATATCCATTATTTTTCGGTAGAAAACTGCAGTGATCAATCTTCCTCAAGTATCGATAGAGCAATTTTCAGATTTATGCTCGTTGGAAATGTGACATTTCGCATTAAAAAATTCCTTTGGTCTTTTTTGTTTAATCCGTTCTTTTATGATTTAAAAAGTGTTAAAAGTGGATTTCAACAAAGAGAAAATTTGACACATTTTACAATTTTTCTTTGATAAAAGGTGAAAAGACAAAATATGCGATTGTAATTGTGACTGGTGTTTATAGTCCCGATACTGTAAGTTCAGGTATTTTTAAAATGCACCTCGCACGGGGCATTGTTATCGAAATTGTCGGTAAAATATCAGAAATGATCAAAGTTGATCGAATATTAGCAACCATCTAGGACCTAAAGATCGGTCTTAAAACAATTTTTTCACAAAACGAATCCGGAATAAGTTACATACAGTTCATGTAAAAATAATGGATTTTTTCCTAACCTTATATATATTAATTAAAAAATGTGGGAAACTTGAAAAAAAAAAAACAAGTAATGAAATGATACGTTTCAAAATATATTTTCATACTTTTTCTCTTTATCGTGCAAAAGATACCTTTTGTTGTCATTCATTTGGGCCTTTTGTTTTGACAAGTTATTTAGACAAAAAATCACGGAAGTTTAGTGCACCAACAACAAAGTTTTACATCTGAAATTTCCCACCTGTTTCACCCGTAGAGAGCCATTGAAAATCTGTTAGCGTTTAATCCACTACAAGTGGCATTTTTGTGCGAATGGATAACTACAACTAGAATAAAAAGCAAAACTTTGGTTACACGTGTTTTAAACGACTTCATTTTTAAAAGCGAGATATAAATAAATTTTTAACCACTCAAAATCTCGGTATAAATATATGCTTTAGTTAGATATCTAAGAGATTTATAATTCTCTAACAGTTTATCAACAAAAAATATAAATATTTAAAATATATATATATTTAAAACGTCCTTGCCGATTTAAACTAACCATAAAGTGGAAGTTAAGATTTATTGATTGCTTCCATGAACTATCAGATATTAATATTGAATGTGCTTGACATGCTACGTGAAAAAAATTTATCTTTACAGAATGATGAATAAGTATTTATATTTTAATGGCGGTATCAAGAAAGACATCTCCAAGAATATATGAAATAACCCATCCCACTAAGATAGTGGCCAACATTTTCTTTCCAACTGCTCACTGAAGAGCTCATCCCACTGACACATTGACTTGTTTTGGATGGGTGGACCAAATTGTATATTCAACATTATGGGTGAAAACGATTACTTGTTTCACCTACAGACCAATCATAAGTAAAATAAAGTGACGTACACATGATCTCAACTGTAACGAAAGAAACAACCACTTCATCGTTTAAAAAAAAAAACAGTATAAGAATTAACAAAAAAAAAGAGATCCGAATAATATTTTAATTAACGTTTCATGAAACTTTTAAGCGAGTATTGTTTGTACTTAAAACTAAACTCTGCTGGAAAATTATATATGAGGTAAAAATAAAATTCTCCGAGGTCACAGAAAACTCGTATAAAGAATGCTTATTGATTAATAATGTCAGCTCGTTCTGTGATGCTATCCAATAAAGGATATTTAATTATCACGTGAAAACGATAATAAAAGTTAGAAGTTCTTTTATACCCCCCTGTCACCTTTCATCAACGAGAAGTTGATAAGAGAAATGTTCTATTTTTGCGCCATCAACCCCGAAGCAATGAGATTTCTTCTTTAAAAAACACAAAAATGTCAAAAGATGGACAGTCAGTTTAATTAATGTAAAGATGCGCCATTTCAATGTTCACAAAATTTTATCTTTCATTTTTTTGCCGCTAAATATTCGACACCAGCTTTGATCACCAAATCTCTTGACTAATTAAACGTCACGTTAAATTAACGCTTATTTAAATAGAAACCATGAATTAAGAGATTTCGAACACCGGCTGACAAACACTGCGCGTCAAATTCCTCGCACTTCTCTTAATTAAAAACTTGGAGAAATCTGGGTTTGCGAGAATTTTTGAGAGGAAAACAACGAAAGAAAATGTGTCCATTTTTAAGAAGCGAAGATTTTTCCAGTTTCTGTCGTAACTAATTAGAAATGTACAGACGTTTTTTTCTTAGCAGAAATGATAATAGTTAATTAAATTCAGATTAAAAAGATCATCTTCAGTAGCTAAGCAAAAAACTGTTCACAGAACATAAGCAAAAGGAAGCAGTTACATAATTTTAATTCAAGCAATTAAAAAATACTTCAAAAGGCATTAAAAAAATATGAAGGACATGAAATCAAACAAACAAGATAAAATCTACTTTTAAATGCTCGAATTAAAAGTTTTTTTTTTTTTGGGGGGGGGGATTTGGAAGTTGAATTTGTGTAAATTATTATTGCTTAAAGGAGAAAACTAAAAGAATGACTAATTTGCATATTTTAATAAAAACCCTTTTATTAAAATATAAGCATAAATTATCTTCAAGATATCTGAAGAGACATTATTAAACATAAAGTGGTTTTTTCTTTCGTTACAGTTGAGATCATGAGTACGTCACTTTAATTTACTTCTAATTGGTCTGTGAGTGAAACAAATAATCGTTTTCATCCATAATGCTGAAGATACAATTTTGTCCACCCATCCAAAACAAGTGAATGTGTCAGTGGGATGAGCTCTTCAGTGAGCAGTTGGAAAGAAAATGTTGGCTACTATCTTAGTGGGATGGGTTATTTTATAGGAGACTTGTCTCTTATAAATGATACCGCTATTAAACAATAAATACACATGAATCATTAAATAAAGATCGCAATGCATTGCAAAACTTAACATCGGATTTTTCAACAAAGCATCAATCTGCAGAGAAGTTGATTATTATCAAATTTTCAACTGTGAAAACCATTCTGAAGACAAAACAATCAAACCAATAGTGGCACACTACCTAAGCAATGCTGTCTTATCCAGACGATCAAAAATTTAATTGGATTTCACTCCAAAAATTACTTATGTTGTACATAGATTGTAAATATTTCACTTGTATTCTCTTTTCATTATATTTAACCCAGTAATTTGATTGTCATTTATATATAACCCAGAAACTTTTTGTCATTTATATGGTATTTTTTCTTTATTCTTATTTTCATTTATTCTCCTTTCTAAATAATTATATATCTACTTGTCTCAATTTTGATGTCAAACACTTTTTCAGGCGCCCCTGTAAATTTGTTTTTATTTCTTTTCATTATTTCACGATTCTCACTCTTTCTTCCGAAAGACTATGAGTATCCTCTATTGAGAGCGCGGATTTCGCCCGAACCCTCTCCCCTTCGTTCATGACACCACCCTCCTTTCATATTTTCTCTAGTACAAGGTCTTAAAAATGGAAGACAACAAACAGAAAATTCGATTCATTTTCGTTTTTCTCTTGTAACGGCGAAAAAGATATCCGGGTGGCTAAAATTGTGAAAGGTGTTTATCGTCCTACATAAGACTGTAACAACCAGTTACGTACAATTTTGGTTTCGTCGATTCCGTTCGGGTATTTTTGATGTTAGAGATGCACCTCGCATGTGGATACAGCATCGCCGAAAATCTCTATTAAATATCAAAAATGATCGAAGTTAACCGCATGTCAACAGTCGTAACTCGCTAGACTTAAAACAGCTTTCATGTAGATTTTTAGATCTTTTTACAAAGCGAATCCAAAAGAAGTAAAAATAATGGATTTCTTTTTCTCCAACCTAATATATACTTAAAAAGCAGCTACAACACACAATACAATCAGGGCTGGAACGATTCTCGGGCTGTGTTGCGCCTTTCCTCCCGTTGCTCTATCTGCATGGCAGGAAAACATGTTTTACGGAAGAGGATGGAAAAACACAAAATATTGTTTTGCCTCCTAAATAAGTAAGATATTTTTCTGCTACTTATTTTCCGGTTTTAGGTATGTATCAGATTTTCTATCTTTTTTTTTCAGTTTTCCTTTCACAGCATTATTTATTTAATTGTGACTTAATCATTTGAGTTCAGGTAATTTCCACCCATACCTTGGCATTTAACAAAGAATTACAAACATGAAATGCTTTGTTTACATAAATAAATTATACAACATTCAAACAAAGACAGAAAACAAACTATTCAAAAAGTAAAAGCAATAATCCTTTCGGTACACGGGTTGTAATTAGACAGCGAACCCAAGTTTTAAGTGAATATACAAACATGCACGACTTAATTGAGAATCGAATTCACGAACTATTAAATGGAAGGACAGAATGAATTTATGAACTCATGGCCAGCGTAAAAAACCTTTGAAGAAAGTAATAAACTATATACTTACATACATCTACATTTATATATGTATTACATTATCTGTAGATGTTAATAACTTAAGACGCCGAATGAGGCTCAGTAATCTGATATAGAATTTGGACTGACCACCAAGTATGGTTTAAAGTAGATTTCGAACCTTAAAAAACACCGCATGAGCTGGTTAGTTAGAGACATTTTTACTGTCGAAGGGTAGACCTTGACTTGACTAAAAAGCGGCTGTGGTAGTCGCAATGTCCTCCAAGTGAAATGACGTTCCAGCCTATTAGGTATAGCCAAACTCTAGTCTTAGAACAGACAGCATATTGAGTTTTATGGAGCAAGGCCCAACCAGTCTTCGAAGTATAATTCAAACAGACTTGACTTGCAACCCTCCGGGGACCTCATTTCACTTGCGACTCAATCGCATTTATTAAACACAACGCCAAGATACCTCAGATAATAAGAACGACCCCATTTCCAATCAGGCGACAATTTATAATAGAAAATTAGGTATTTAAAAGGGAAATTAATAACAATCTAAGGAATATTACATTTTCCTTTCTAAATTATGCAGAGCAATTCAAGAGACTCAAGTTGGCGACAAAAGAAAATATCGCTGCTCATAAATATACCTCAGATGTAAAAACGCAAACTTCATTGTAATCCTTTCCAATATCGGTTTCACTCTTTGGATTGTTCCACACACATTTCAGGTGTTATTTTTCCCATCATTATCACACCCTCCCCCACTCATGGCGTAGAACACGTCACCCACACATGAGTTGGTATTGAAAATTAAGAATACGCGTCAAATAGAAGCTTTTTTTTAAGGGATGGTACAGATGCAGTTGACACTTCTGAGAGAGAAGTATCATTAAATACATCTCCTAAGAAACCAAAGAATTTTCCATTCGCTACACAAGACATGTCACGTCCTTAAAAAGGAGAGTTTTAACAAATTGAAGGCGGATGACAACATTGTATTATGCAGATTTTTTCCTAACTGAAACCATTAGCACAGGCTTCGTATTTTGATATCGAATGTTTGGTTTTATAATTTAAGGAAATGTAGTAACGATATTTTAAATATTACTTAAATTAAATTATTTAAGTCGTAGCTTTTTAAAATTTTCGAATTACTGAAAAACAGAAATGATACAAATTATTTAATTGGTCTTATTACACCGCTTTCAATGGCCATTTTAAATATTTTTTTGCACATAAGGGTTTTCAAAACGGATTATGAATCACAACAAAATCCAATCCAAAGGTTGTGATCGAAGCCATGAATAGTTGATCTGAGAACTAATCATTTCACAGTCAACTCAGCTTTCACTTATTTGAGTAAATATAACTTAATAAATTACTTAAATACATGTATATAACTTAAATACATGTGTATATTTTTAAATAGGTAGCATAACTTAATAGTATATCCACACCATGTTATTAAATCTTTTATTGGTTTTCCAGTTTATTCAACTTTTTCAGACGAGAATAATTTCCATGTACTTGGTTTGGTATTCTTATTCCTCAATGTTTAGCTCATTCTTTTTAAAGTGTAGGTGTTGGTCTAGTTAGTTAGTCTTGTATCAAGTTAGTAAGTACAACTAGACCAAGACCTACACTTTAAAAAAAATACCGAATCTCTAAATAGAGAGGGTTCACCTCTACACTCACTTTTTGCACATATAAAGGATAATTAGAGCAAGACTCTCAACCACTATGAATATTCATGCCTCAAGCAGGAATCGAAGCCACGAACTGGTGACCAGAACGCTGCGCTATTTCTATGTAATATACGGTCTATTAAGATGCAAGCGAGTCCTTGTGATAAACTGGTTTGGACCTGTGCCGCGCATTTTGAGAGATGTCAGGTGACACATCGGCAGAAGGACGCCACAGTCTCCAACGAGGGAAATGTGATCACTCTATCAATCATTGTGCGAGGTGCTTCACTTTGCTGAAGAGAAGCAGAGTGAACCTACTGGAATTCAAAATATGTGCATAACGCCAATGTGTTCAAAAGATACAGATATAATAAAAATAATAGCAAAAAGAAAAAAAGTTTTACATTCTGAATTACGAAAATTTGTTGTAAAATAAGTCTGATAGATAAAAATTCATTTCAGGTGCAGGAAGAAAATTTCCTTATGCTCTCAGACTCGTTGATTTGCTTTTCCATTCTATATTCATTTTTTGAGTTTAAAGTGGATACTCCACTTTGTCGATGTGGGAATAAAACTCAGAGCTGAACAGCCCTAAGAAAAAACAAAGCTATAATGAATGATCGAAAGCATTTCTCTAGGCAAATCACTTTTTATGCACATTTCGTAATGTTCTTTAACATAGCCTTAATTAGCTTAGTGTTAAGATAAATTGAATCTGCATATTATACATAGAAAAATGTGTAGTATCAAAATTGTGTGAGTTACTTATGACACTTGGCAAGTCCACCCGTCAGGGACTGAGTGTCTTTTGAACAGGGCACCCCATACCAAAGTGGAACTTTTCGCTCATAGATGGCAGCACCCTATGGATCTTTTAATTTAGAAATAGAAGCCAGAGAAGACCCCCAGAGGTATTAATTTGTAATGGGGGACATTGCAACCACGACATATTTTACATGCCCCGGTTGCCATAAGTGAACACCAACGGATCTTTGGCTAGGCCAGGATTCAAACTCACCACCTTCCGGTGACGAGGACGACGTCCAAACCAGCCAGACCATCGCGTTCTTAATGACAGTATATTTCGTCAATTAAAAATGTGTCCGAAATTCTGTTTTTCAATTCTGTATGCCAATCTCAAGGATTACGAGCAGATAAAAAGACTCATTCATATTTCAAGCTTATTCAAAGAAAGATTAAAACGTGCGAAATGTATGTCAAAATTATTTCAGCAATAAAGTAAGAATTTCGTGTATGCGCGTGCAAATTATTCTTTATTCTACAAATTTATTTTATGAAGAAAAACACAATAAATTACAAATATGAAATTTTTTTCCCAAGTTCGAAAATGATAAATTTTCGAATATTGTTCTAGCAATTCAAACATAAATATATAGAGAAAACGTATGCAAAAGTGAAAAAATACTTTTGCCATCAACACAAACGATTTTATTAGTTATGCAAAACCAGAGATTTAAATCGTTTTCACTTAGGTAAGTGTTAAATTTGATAAGACTACTTTATCAGAAGGAATAACTATTCCACATAAAAGCACGAATTCATGGTTTTATATCAGAAACGTGATTAGCATTTATAGTGCCAATCATAAAACTTTATTTAACAAATAACGGAAGAAAAGGAAACCTAATTTCCTTAGAGCCTCTTGCTAGCTGAAAAATCTGGGAATTTACGAGCGGCCATTATGAGGTACAGAAGGTTAACCGATATAGCAAGGGACGCCAATACATCTCCCGAACTCATAGCTCCAGAAATCGCAACAACGTTACACTAAGAGGCATATTTCTTCCCGCATTATACTCCGGGGAGTGTGCGAAAGATTAGATGCGGTGTCCCGGATGAACACTTAAATAAAGTGCCGTCCATTGTGTCTTGACAAACGCCTAAGAGGGAGGTTTCCGGACATTTCGCAGAAACAAGGGGGGATGGAGCGCAGAATTTAAAACAGAAGCAATTTACTTCGATAAAGCCCATCGCATTAGCATGGAAACCGACTCAATAAAATGTAACGCCTTTTTTTAATGTAGGTGGCGCGCGTGGTGGATATTCAGAAGAACACTTCGCTATTATGGTCGGGTTTAAAAGTGTTTAAAGCAACGAAGTTGGTGTTTAGAAACTAATTACCCCAAAGCGCTTTTGTAAAGCAGAAGGTTTAAGCGGCTGAATTCTAAAAAAGGCAATTTTCTTCTAAAGTGCTTTTATGAGATTATGGCAGATAGAGATTTATATCGGATTTATTAGTGTTTATATTGTATTTACATCGGTTTTTGTTTCAAAATGGCGTATTGACAAGATTAAGCGCCAAATGCGGCATTCGATAAAAAATTATCAACATTTGCGATGCCTTGAAAGCAGGTATGGAATATTGGCTCAAGATTTTTAAAATAATCCAAGTATTTAAAATTCAATCAAATACAAATAGTTTCTAACTTAAAATATATTACTCTGAGACCTTCAAAACGCATCCTATTTATTTCAAAACAGATTTCCATTCAAAGTCATAAAAAAGAAAAGATTTCAGTCTCAGTGTAATTTATTCAAATGCAGTTTCATTTATGGCCATCCATAAAGATTCATTCAACTAAAATTGTCGAAAAAAGCCACAACAACAAATTTATGCTGCTACAAAAATACACTTGAGATAAGATTGTTTGATTAACACAGTTTAATACCAAACCACTAAAAACAGCGCTTGAGATCGGTATTGAACCTGAGAAACATTCGAATGGTAAACCAGAGCGCTTACACGCTAGCTATAGACTCAGCATAAATGAATGATTGGCAATATTTACAGAGAAATATAATATCGGTAATAAAGTTTAGAGTAGGTATCTATGGGGTGATTAATTAGAGCATTCGTTCTCGTTATCAGGATGTCATGAGTTCGAATCCCAATTCAACTAAAGATTCGTCATGCTCACTCATGGCAGCTGTTGCCCTTTAAAATAGTTCATAGTCTCGACAATTTGAAAACATGGAGTTCAACACATAATAAATAAATTTTAAACTACACTAACGGTCAACAGTTAATGTGTACAATTATTCTTTAGATTACGCTAAAAAATAGTTCTTTATATCTTTTAAGTTAGTCCTCAGAACAAGTTAGGTTGGTTCAAAAGAAGATAACTGTTGTTTGGTTGGTCATACAACGGTCTTTTTTGCACACGAAAGCTAATTAGTTTGGGACTTACGGTTTGAAGAGGATTTCGAACCACTACAAACATCCAAGCCTAAGGTGAGATTCGAACCTTATGAACTGTTGGGCCCAAAGCAAGAACGCTAATCATTCGACTATCGGCACAGTGACAATTACAGTTGCAGTTTTGCCCTCAGCATCTTTCTTTATTACGATGCGTACTTTGAAATTTTTCCTGGTCTTTCTAACTGGGTATGAATGGATATTTCTCAGTATAAAAAATTGACCTGATGCAAATCACCTGTTGCTGTACAATCAGTTATAATTGTGAACAGCTTCGGAAAAAAAAAGATTTGAATATTAAAAAATATACTTGCTAATGTGGCATCGAAACATATAAATAAAATCTTAATTGTGTTTGTCCTTCATTAAACTAAGAACAGCTACCGGAATGTATAAATTAAATGTGTTAGTCGCTGGTTACCTTAAAATAAAAGCTGTTTTATTTCGGAATTTTGATTAGAGTGTTTGTCATTAATTTAAATCATAATAAACACCAGTTTGAACTCACAATGAAGTAGCTTATGTAGTAATGCACATCGTTAGGAATTGTACTCTCTTCAAGAACGAAAGCGTGAGTCTTACAATCCTTTTAATATTGTCATTTATACGTAACGGTCGAAAATAAAAAAAAAAAGATAGGTACTGATCCCTCATATGTAGTAAATTTGAATAAATAATTTCCTTTTAATTTTCGATTTCTGAATTGCTTTGCTTACTGCAGCGAATGTGTTTTCGGTTTTATCAATACATCGTCGATCGGAAATGCAGCGAAATAGGGTTGGAATAAAAAATCTCGCTAAACAAAATCTGGACTGGAATATCTAATCACTCAAGCTGAGTTTTGTTTTCCATTTTAGTTTTTGGTCCGTTTTTGGTTTAGAAGTATCTAAAAAGGATGCCAAAACCAATAGGAACATCTATGCCCGACATAGAAGTCAAGTAGCAACTAAACCGCGGAATTGAAAGCCACATCAGAGACCACTTAATTACTACCTGGACAAACCGAAATAGGTTTTCGTGCTACTTATGACACATATGCAATAGGTTTGCAAGCGTTTACATGACAAGCCTTTAAATAACTTCAGTTTGTTAAGCATTATTCACTTTTTCTCCATGGGAATTTATTCAACCGGGTTTTGCATGATTCGTTTGTCGCTCGACGGTAATTTTTGCACACAGGATAATTTGACTAGGGCCTACAGTTTAAGGAGGACTCCGAATCTCTACAAACCCGAGATGAGATGTTAACTAGAAGAAAGACCGATAACCATTTGTGGCTGCCAACTCGACATCTTTTCAACCGAAATTTACATTATTTGAAAATCATTCCTAACTACGGCAAAGATTTTTGAACAAGAAGGGAATCGAACAAACGAACTGCTAAACTGAAAGCAGGAAACCAAATTATACAGACTTCGACCTCTAGAATGGAATTTAATGTCACTTATACGTATTACAGGTTCACTATCTTCGCTTGATATATCCCATAGATAATTTGAGAAATGTTTTCTGTTGGCTCCAAATTTACATTTTAATGCAACATAGGCTTTCAAACAAAATTCCTCTGAAATCTTATTTGCTTTAGAAAAAATTACGTTATATTTTATAGCAAATAACCCAATAACTGAAATTCATTTCAGCATTCGACGAGTTGTCTTCGAAAGGAGGGTCAAAAAGGAGGAAACGCTGAAATCAAGTCAGAAATGTCCCAGATAGGTGTGCATAAAGAAAGCAGAGACAATCTCTCGTTTACCAACAGTAGCTGAGATTGAACTGAACACATTGCATGCCAAAAACACTAAGACAGCTTAAAACAAACAACAGTAAAATTAAAACAGAGAATAATGTACACAATAATTAATATTCCAAATATTAATACCACAAAGCCCTTTTCAATCAAGAACTCTGTTGAAAGGGAACATTAATAAAATACCAAAATCCAGTAAGCGCCTGTACATAAAAAAGATGTGACAACTCGGATAAATAAGTTGTTTTCCCCAATCCTACATACATTCCACGTGGATCCAGCAGCGTTTACCAGAAGCCCCTTGACGATCACCAGGGAACGTCTGCGGCAGGTTTTTGTCAAACTCCCTTTTCCCGGAGAACAATGCAACGGGAGAAACAGGAATGTCTCGTTTGCACAAACACATCCTTCAACTTGCACCTAATCCCACCCACCGGCATCCTTACAGGGTCACCTGCACTTTTACCTTTTTCTGTGTGGGGGGTCGCCGGTGGAGGGGGGAAGAAGTCCTGTTCCTGTGGGTTGCGGAGGATATAATCCCGGAATCTTTTAATCATGTCTCGTGAGGAGGAAACACTCCTCCCCCCCCCACACCCTGATCTCCATCATCACTCCAAAGGAATTAAACGAAAGGAAGGATTGGCCACGCTTTAAATGCAAAACTTTGAAAAGATTCAAAAGTACCCGTTATTAATTACGCTCCAAGGAATCAAAAGTAGTTTTGTCTAGATAAATTTACATTGCCCTCAAACGCTTTTTAAAAACATCGGACGATACATCAAGGCTTATATCCTTTATCTGAAGATCGCTCCTAGCCAACAAAAGGCGAAAGTGTTAATCAGCGCTTATTTAATATTTATTGAGACAATTCATAATATAAATTCATTTCTCTTGAAAAGTTTAAATTAATTTTTTATACCACATGCATTTAAGTACGTTCGTAGTTCAGATTTTAGTTTACAATGTGGATACAAGATCATGTCTCTTTGATCAATTGGCGTAATATGAATAGGGTGATAAAAGATCTGATTTCTAAAAGCTTCAGTTCGCAAAATTTCTTACTTTTCTGCAAATTAGCTACCACATGCGATTATAAAATTAAAGCAACATCGAGTAGGTTAGTTGGTTTCGCATTCGAAAGGCCTTTTTCGCACATTAAGTCCACGATTTTTAATTTAAAATAACTCCCGAACCACAAATATGTAAGCCCGAGAAGGAATCGAACCTGCGAACCTCAGAGCACTAAAGCTCAGTTTGATATCGCGTAAGTAGATTGCCTACCAAAAAAAAAAAAAAAAAGAAAAGAAAAAAAAAGGATATAATATGACATCTGGACATTTTTTGTAGGCGTTAAGCCATATTCACATACGTCAAGAATTATCAACAAGAAAAATTCCAAGCGTTCACTGTGAAAATGTACAAAACGTATGGCTAAAGGATACTAATTATCCATCAGTTAACAATGGTTAAAAATTAAAGTGGAATGTCCCAATACAACTGTCAGTTCACTTGTCGCTTAACTATTATTTTTGCTCATAAGGGCTAATTATACCGGTAACCTGATTTTTAAAGTAGATTCAGGAACACTACAAACATTCATGTCCGAGATGGGATTCGAGCACACAACCAAAGAATAAACCATTCGACTATCTTAAATTTTCAAGCCTCAATAAAAAGTGCGTTTTGTTCTTTCAAAAATCATCAGATATTTGTAATCACTGGAAGCTGAGGAAAAAATTTAAGGCATCTCATTTCTTTATAAAATCTTACATAATTTGACCTGATGAATGCTCTAAAATACCCTTTTGTTAAGAAATTGTCAAATACGAAATAAGTTCCACATCTGTGTTTTAATTCCCGATCAGTGGAGTGTTTGTAAACCTTCGTCACAAATAATACTTTTCAAAAACCATCAAAAAATAAATATATGTTTTTAATTACGTTTATTATTTAAAGTTAAACACATTAAATGATTTTTGAAAAGTAATATTTCGCTTATTAGAGCGAACGTGTTTTCGGTTTTATAAACACGCCGCCGATCAGAAATGCAATGAAACACTGATGTGAAAGTCATCCTTATTCAAAATTTGACAATTACGAAACAAAAGGGAAATTTTGAAGCGTTCCTCAGCTTATTCTTTTTGTTTTTAGTTACACGTGACCTCACCCTGGTTCAAAATAGATTGAACAAAGTTAAGCAAACAGTAAATATCGTTTTAAAATAAGAAATATCCATAATTTTATCTTGGAAGCTCGGCTCTTTAGGTGTTACTTTTATCACTACTTTGACCAGCGAAAGTTTCTTCCTTACATTATATTTTATTGTAATGGACATTGTGAGCTATTGTTAAAATACCTCTCGGGAAAACTTTGTTTGTTTATAACATTTCTCCATTAGACAATACATTAAATTCACTTAAATTTATTTTTGCAATTAAATTACATAATGGCATATTTAAATACATAATACTGTTGCAATAATGAATTTTTAGGAATAATGCATTAAAAATATTATAGTTTTCGTTATGGGTCGCAATTATTTACAATAAATATTTCATGTCCATTTGAATTTTTATAAAAAAAATCCTCTTTCTACCAATCGAACACTCTCTAATCTATATATCAGCCATGACACTATATTTGTGAGATATCGATGATATTGCACAAAACGATAAGGATTACGATAATCGATATCAAAAGTACTTTTCTCATTATGTATCACAAATTGCATCCATTTTCGATTAACTCATTGAAAATGCAAAACTATCAATTTAAACCCAAGGGGAAAAGAAATCGTAATTTAGCCACGTTTATAATCGCTCTGGTATTATAAACTTACATTAATTATTATTGGATACACATATACAAAAAAAAATTATGAGAAAAATGGGCGTATTCAAACAACTAATTTTGTCGCGGAACTTACGAAAATAAAGGAAAAAAATGAAAAGAAGAACTAAATCCGACATGTTGGAATAAAGTGACGGAAAAAAATGAGATCCAATTAGCAAACAGCATCAAGTTTTTTTTTTTTTAAATATTCCGAAAAAGGCGACTACTATAAGAATTTAAGAATGAAAAAAAACGTAAATGCCCGCTAGTCGTTCAAGAGCTATTTAATTATTCTATTTATTTGGAGATTTAGAAGACGCACGAGGGGGGGGGGTAAAAAAAGGAATAGCGAAAGAGTCACCTGTTTAAAAAAATGGTAGGGGAGGGAGCAAGTCCATTTCGGAAATGTAATTAATCTTTGTTTCTATTGGGTGAAGTTAAATATGGAAAAATCTGCTTTAAAAAAATAGAACAAAAATGAAACTTTTTCGATTATTATTATCGTGATTATTCAACGCTTTTTTGCAGAACTGTTAAGAATCTAGGGGCAGGAGGTTATTTCGCCCCTCTTGTTAATTGGAACGAATCTGCAACAGCTGCCATATTGAAAAAGGAGTCATTATGAACTTAAGACAGAGAGCAGTTAATAATAAAAGCACTGTAATAATTAAAGCGTTTTAAATTAAATAAACACATTTATCAAAAAGAAACTGTTTTATCAGGCATGAAAATTTTCATTTCCGCTTTTTTTCTCCCCTTATTATCGTTTCACGGGATAGACAGAAAGTTGAGACTATGACTAGTAATGTGTTTTTGGACTTTTCCTTATCTAATAGTTGGAAGTAATAACAATTTACCTTTTATTGAAGAAGTCTAACTACATATGTAAATAAGTGACGATAATTTTCAGTGTCTTTACCATTAAATTCGGTATTTAGACACAAGTCTATTATCTATTTTTTCAGCTTGATTTTCTATTTAATATATAGTTGACCATACACAAGTTCGTATGAAATAAAAAATTTTAATTGATTTTAATAGCTCAAAAAACTAACAACTAGTGGGGATTTTTTATCCATCTTCGGTCACTTTGCACGCAAAAGCTAGAAGCAACAGTGGATTCAGAATCAGTAAAAACATCCACACCCAAGTGGGAATCGAACTCACAAACTGTTGAGCTCCCATTCAGCTGCCATTTCATGTTAACTAGTTTTAATTTATATTGTAGTTAACCAATAAATAATAAATAAATTAATAATGCAGAAAGCCAAATACGCATCTGGTGTATTAGAATCAAAATGTTCAACACCCTTAATGATGATCACTAATAGAAAGTAAAGATAGGTAAACATCAAATGAAAATAATGCATACTAACTAAAAAAAAGAAATATATCTTATTGGAATAGCACAAATTCAGTTTTGCTCTCTATGTTTACATATGAGGTGCTTTTCATTACAAATATCCACGCCAAAAGTATCGACGAACGACTTAATTCCACATCGTCTATTATTTAACTGCTACCTGTACTTACGTATGAAACTTAATTAAGTTTAAGTGCTTTTCCTAAAGCAGGAATTAAACGCAAGAGTAGTTGACAAGAGGCAATTAAAAGCATTCCCAGCAATAAATTCTTTCGTTAGAAGAAATTACCTGGAGGATTTAACTTGGAGGAAAGATCAGAATGGACGTAGTGTGAGCAGGGTCTCCTGGTTGGTTAGGGCGCATTCGTTCTAGTTATTGAAAGGTAGCAGGTTCGAATTCGTACCCAAACAAAGATCAGCCGCTATTAGCGAGCACGACGGAAGCAAGTTAAATGCATCTTGGTCGCAATGTCCTCCAAGTGAAATGATACCTCTGGAGATAACAGGCCAAGAATTGGTGAGTCTTCGCTCCTAATTCTAAATGATTTTTAGCCTTCTATCTAACTGGTATAGCCCAACTCAGAGTTAAGCAACAACAGCCAGCGTAGTTGAAGAGTTCTGAATAGATGTTTTGCGCGTTTGGAAAGATTTCCAAACTATAGGTATAGCTACTAGAAATGTTGGGAGAGATCAGGAAAACAACTTCAATGGATCACTCAAATAATGTTAGGTTTGGTAAAAAAGAAATCCATGTCAATGAATTTAATTTTTTCGCTCAGTATCGATCATACAATTTCAGATTTATGCTCGTTGGAAAAAGTACATTTCGCACTAAAAGGAATATTTTGCTGCTTTTTATTTGGTCCATTTAGTTATAAGGTACAGGGTGTTAAAAATGGAAGTCAACCAAGAAGAAAATACAGTACATTCACAGTCTTTCTTTGATAAAGGCGAAAATACAAGTCAAGCAATTGAAAATCAGGAATAGGGTTTATAGTCCCGATACTATAACAGTCAATTACGTGTAATTTTGGTTTCATCGATTCCATTCAGGTATATTTGATGTTAAAATATACACCTCGCACGGGTAAGCCCATCGTCGAAAATATCAATAAAATTAGAAAAATGTCCGAAGTTGACCAGCATGTTAGCTGTCCAGGAGCTATAAAGATGAGTCACAAAACAGTTTGAAATCATTTGCATGATAACATAAATAAAGCCTTGAATTTCAAGTAAAAATAATGGATTTTTCCCCCAGGCTAATACATTTTCCTACACACGATCTAAATTTGAAATCGGTCAGAAAGTGCCATTGCTTACAGACGAAAAGTGTCGTGGTATACAATGCCCTTCACAAAGGGGACAGTCCATTTGGCCATCGAAGGCACCTTTTGGGGCGATGGAACAAAACCTGGACATCTCATTAATAGAGTCGTGTCCTCTTTACGTATAAGCGATTCTCGATGAGCTTCATCCCAGTTACATCACCCCTTTAAGAGTAATTCTAGATGGAAGGCATTGTGCTGAAAGAGAAGATCTAATACCGTGTTTTCGACAGAGGTTCTGTAACTGAAACCGTCATTGTAAAGTAGTGACCGTTCCTGATATGCGTCTGTCTGATATGAAAAGCTTTCCTAATATGAAAAACCAACCATGGTAAGGGGAGGGATTATAAGAAATATCTGCTCGTTGTTCTACCTTTTAGACTATCACGCATAACGATACTATGCGTTCAATAAAATTTTTGTTTAATCCTATGCAGATGCATTTTTTCGCAACTTTTTATGTCTTCGCTTCAACACAAAATCCTGCTTCTCCTCTCTCACGCCTCTCAAATGATTTCCAGAGACACACCTGTGGCTTCAATTTTGAACACCAGTGCAATACGCAGTTTGTCAATATTATAATTTTTTCCATTACATAATCCATAATATGCAACAATTTCACGATGAAGTACTATATTTTATTTTATACATAAAAAAACTACATCGTTGCAAGTTATAATTTGGGATGATTGTAAAAGAAATCATTGGAGTTGTCAATTATTAGAAGTTAAACTGTCAAAATAAAAATCCTGATTATGACAATCCGAATATTTTTTTTTTTATCAAGATTTTAAATGAGAAAAAAAATGTAAAGAAAAATGATCAGATGTTAACATATATTACGATTTAAATGTTACTTAGTTTTATTTCGAAATGAATTTAAACCGAAATGAAGGACAATTTGAATTTCCTATCACTTTATGTAGCGATACACTGCTTGCTTTCTCCAAGAATGCAGAACTCCCCTTGCTTCCATCCTTTCAAAATTATGCAACCGCGGATGATAGTAACAAATTAATGGAATAACCCCACAATCAGTTTTTATTTTCCAAGAAAATAATTATAGTATTTTTCTTTCAATGTTTTTTTTAATTTCTCTAAGTAACTTCTCACCTTTAAAGCACAATTTCATTTATGCCAATCAGAGAGAGAGAGATTACAGTCATAGTTCACCAGTCAACATCAGCTAGCCAATGAGGGTTGAGGTTGGTTGGGTTTTGTGGCGCAGGTTCCTAAATGGACAAGCTGCGCCAATGTGAGGGTTGAGGACCTCAAGAAACTTTCAGCCGGCTAACACTATCTTTCAATTTTTATATTAAAAAAATAAATAAAAAAAAAACACTGTGCAACGATCGTGTTTTCGTCTTCCTCAATATATTCGCAATCAGAATGATATTGAAGCGAGGATGAAAGGAGTCCCGATTTAATTATTTCATAATTGAAAGGATTTTACACATTCCATCTCATTCGATTTATTTTTATTCTTTCATTGTCACTCTTTCCAACACGAAAGCTTATTGGACCAGCGCCTACAATTTGAAAGCAGCTACGAACAATAAAAGCATCCACGGCAAAAATCAGAATCGAACTCACGGACTGTTGAATCGAAGGACAGAACTCGAATCAGGCTACTGACAGCGTGGCCTACTCTATATAAGAGACTCCATTTTTGTGGCGCAAATTAGCACTTAGTTAATTAGTAAATTTTTTTTAATTGCGGGGCACTAGTAACTAGACCAGTCACCCACAAGATCGGAAACTGCTACTCTTTTTAGCGTTACCAGGTGGACCCCTGTGAACCAAATCACGTAGGTACGAGTAGCATTGCCCATCACAAAACCATTTATAGGGCAGGCCACATTAAACGATCATCTCAGAAAAAGAAAGGACAAAGATACACACAGAGGAAGGAAAGAAACGTCCATGCCCAAACCGGGACCAACAGCTCAAGAGTATGAAAGTTAAGCACTCAGTCATTGGCCGGCAGTAAATAACGTTAAATAATATCGTTGATTTCCTTAAACTAGATAGCTTCTGTTGACTTTTCTCTTCGAAACCTCACGGGTTGCTCAATCCAGCTTCATTACACAAAGCAATAAGTGCATCAAAAACGGAGTTATCTTTAGAGGAGGCATTCGACATTCTCTTCACGTCCCACGGAGGCAATAACGGCAAAATAACGAGGCCCAGAGACCGTCTAAACATGCCTCGAGGCTCTCTGATAAAACAACAATTCCCCGCCAACGACAAAGCCGGGGTGGCACACAATCAATATGAACTCCCCCCTCCCCAACAGCTTATATAAAAGGGGCGTAGATACGGAGCAACGCCCCAAGATGCCTCTGAACGCTACTAAAGCGATCTGGAACTCATTTAACCGCAAAGTGACTTATGAATTATTCCTTCAATTGAAGACATTTATCATGTAAAGTTACGCATATTTCTAAATAAATTTTTGTTTGAGATGTGTATTTTAACTTAGATTACAAGAATTTAGTTTTTAATTACAAGCCTAAATTATTTACTGGCGCAACAAGAACTAAATATTAATTTTAGAATATTGTGTAACTATTGTTCTACATTAGTTATTATTTCATTAAATTATTAGTAAAGTCAGTCTCCTTTACCATTCACAAATCTTATATATATAGAGTTCAAATCATTTGTGATTAGGTGCAATCGGTTAGTTAACATATATTTCATTAAATAGTCATTTTTTGCTAACTATATAAGGGTTCGTTAGACCCCAAGTTAGAAAGGGGAATCGAACTATTGAGCTGTTAGCCAGACTAATGAGGTACTATACTTACTAATAGTAACCTGTTTTTCTGCGATCAATTTTTCTCTCTTGAAGATTAATTCATCCCATTGATTATCCATCCAGAACGAAGTTTATAGGTTCGATTTCCACCTAAAGTGCGTTTTATTTTGATTCTGAATCCGTTTTAAACCATATGTCAGCGTCTAATTAGCCACAGTGAGCAAAAAACAACTAATCAACCGTGTCAGTAAATTCCCAAAACACAAGATTCAGGGGGAAAAAAAATTTAAATCAATGATTCGATCAATATTGTAAATTAATTTAAAAAAATTAATGAACATGGAAAATATTTAAAACCTGTTAAAATGAGAAAACACTTTATTCGGTAGTCATTACAGATTTCACTATTTTTGAAAACTGACATTTTTATATTTGTAATTAACAAATCAGTGCCACTACTAATAATATTAATTTGAAAACTTTCTAATACTATGAATTTTGAATTTACTATCTACTTTATGATCATTCCTACGAAATGAAGTTGGAAATTAAGAAATCCGTGCATTTTTCGTTTCAACATTCTGAACGAAGCAACCAATTTTTTCCCTATTCCTTAAACTGATTAAGCAACAATATCAGTACAGTGTTAAGTAGTTACCCATTTCTTATAAGATTATTTTCGTATATTTTGATAAATTCTGGGCAGCTTATCTCATCTCAATGTCGCAGCGATTATTTAGGGTTAAGTAGCGGGGTCGATAATCTTCACATCCTCCTTTGCTCAATAACGGATATACATAATTATCAGATTTTATTTAGCGCCAAATATGTTCAATCTTACAAGTTTCCACTGCCTTCAAGTGGAAAAATGATTACATTTCTACTTGCGGAAAACTGCAATTTGAAATAATAACTATACTATTTATTAATGATATAATTGCACCACGAAATGAAATCTTACGTCTAAATTCGCTAAAAATAAATCTAATATAATGTAGAATGCCTGAAAATTCAATTTAATCATAAGTTATTAAAGTCTCTGAACCTTTGACCTTACAATTCATACATTTTATAAGTGTTGCAATGCATACCCGATAAGCGGCTTACTGGGAAAAGCAAAAACACGTTGTGCAAAAACTTTTCATATTGTTACTGTGTTCAGAAAACATTATGAAGATAGACGAGAGGAGTGCCTTTACCTCCCTCGGTTATGCATAGATGACAATTTTAAAATTGGAAAAAATAATTACCGTTGTTTTTGAAACGAGGCATATAAGCACAACCATAATGATTTGAGTACTTTTACTTGAATTTAATAGTCTCTCCAGTCAACCCCAGAAAAGTATAAGGATATTATTTAAATTGATTTCGCAAAGCAAAACTGATAAACTTAAATTCTGCAGCGGATTCACAGCCCAATGAAAATTATGGTTATACATTGCTTAAAAATAGAAAGAAAAAGTAATGTCCACCCAAGGGACCTAATTTGCAGAAGTCTCTGTACTTACGCACACAGCAGGAATCTAACCCACGAACTGAAGCCATTCAATTTGGCAAAATGATATAGAATTCTGCTTATTCATACGCATCTTAAATATAAATTGTAAAACTCACAGCTTTAAATAAAATAAATTACTGACTGCATATTTCGGACCACAACTCTTCAATCATGCAACGGTCCTTTACACGAGAGCACCGTTATAAAGTGCACCACATTCAAGTTGAACCGGCTTTCGCTTTGTTTAAAACAGTTTTCATGTAGGTCTTGCGCGTTACGACTGCTCACTTCGATCATATTTGATATTTTAGACGACGATGCTGTATCCACATGCGAGGTGCATCTCTAACATCAAAAATACCCGAACGGAATCAACGAAACAAAAATTGTGCGTAACTGGTTGTTATAGGACGATAAACACCTTTTAGCCACCCGATACAAGAGAAAAAGGAAAATGTATCGAATCAATCATGTCCAGCGCATACATATAAAAGTATTGAGGGAGAGAAATAGCAATAGTTCACGGCGGATAATACGAGGAGTTATCCTTTCAGTTCCTCTGCACTCCATCCTCGAGGGCGAAGACGGAAATAGGATGCTCTTATCATGATGAAATAAAAACAGAATTCGATGAACGCGGACAGGCCACAGAGCGGCCTTATCTCGTCCAGCTCGACGGTGGTGTCTTGTGAGACGCGACTTTTTTCTTTTAATATTTTTATCGCTGAAATCAAAGCAGAGGCCTTAACTGGGATATTTGAATCGAATAATAACCGTGCCAGACTGAGAGAAGATTGCTTTTCAGGTTTCATGACTAGACAATATGGTATCTAAAAGAAGTCACGCGCAGAAATAATCGTCAGTGTTAATAACCAAAATAATCGTGGTCCCCGCATTTCAGGACTTCGGTAAATTCTCTTTAAATAATACTGCGCCACATTTCTCGCCAAAGATAGAAGAAAATATTCATGGTTTTTACTTTGATATACCATTTGTATTTCTTTATATTGGAATTGGGAGTTCCAATAATTTTTTCTTTGCCTTTACACCACAAAATAATAAATATTTGACAGTTGCGCTCACCGCAGGTCCTGAATTAATCCAGTCACTCACTGTTGCATTGTTGAAAGGATATATTGCACTTACGTCTTCTGCTTACAAGACTGTCGGTGTGGGAGCTTGAGAGTTTTCCAGGTTTCGTCTCTTTCACGCTATTCATGAAGTCTTTATGCCGTGGACGTTTTTTGTTATTGGAAGGTAGTGAGTTCCAATCCCGGCTTATACGAAGATCCGTCGTGTTCACTAGTGGAGACTGGGGCACGTGAAATACGTCTTGGTCGCAATGTCCTCCATGTTCCCATTCCAAATTAATACCTCTGAGGATGTTAGGAGCCAGACCTTGTGTCTTCTCTGGCTTTCTATCTCTAAATTGGAAGACCCAGATGGTGCTGCCATCTTTGAGCAAAAGTCGTACTTCCGCCTTTGTGAGGAGAATGCTCTGTTCTATAAATGGAAGACGCTGTTTCTGACTTCTTTCGACCAGTCCCACAACGCCAAGTGTCGTAAGTAAAAACAACAAATGTTTTTACTAGTATGTTCTAAAACAGCTATTAGATTTTTTTAGAAAAACAGTTCAGTGCTCATTAAATATGAACAATATGAAACAATTTAGTGGGATTTCAGCCAACTTTCTCAGTCAGCGGACCATTACACAAATACCTGTACTTCTCCCGCAAAAAACGAGGAAAAACATCTGGCCATTTGTCTTTACTACAACTGATCAAATTTCAGGGATTCTTTAGCAAAATTTCACTTCCGCAATTCTCGATCGAAAAGAAAAAGGTGGACATTAACATGTGACAAAAGAACTCCAAATATAACGACGCCGCCCCCATAACAAAATACTCCACGATTAGCCATCATCCCAACTGAAGTGAAATGATGAAAACGTCAGAACTTCATCTGGTGCTTCGACCATTTATCTTGTAGGAATTATGTGTTCGACCCTCTCCACTCATAGATCGAATCAGAATCCTACCCTCCGCGAGAGCGGGGATGGTACACACACGCACGCAGAGTGGCTGCTTGCAAGACATTTTGATTGAAGAAAGAATTCGGGAATTTTTCCCTTAATGGGGACGGGAGAGAGGAATACGCATTCTTCCCTCGCGGAGAGACAATGGGGAGGGAGGCAAAAATATTAATCGATTTCACGCAAGAAATGGAAAAAGAGGAAAATGTTTAAGAGGCGGCGGAAAGAAGATTCCCTCTTGTAGCGTCCAAACTTAAAAGTGCTACTTTAAAAGCAGAACTATGTGATTGAATTTATACGGAAGCGTCGGGAGTGTGTGTGAAAGTGAATATTCATCATCATTAAACAATTCGCGGAGGGGGGGAATTATAATGGAAATCCCCGCAGCGGTAGGGGGGTTTCCTTTACGACTCAGAAATCGGAAATGAAACTTCACATTATCCTGATGGACAACCAAGGACTGCGGGGTTTTAATTAAAATGACGCCGCTGCAATGCGATAAGACACCAGTGATAGTTAATTATCGACCACAAGGCGATCATTTGAAGACCTTGTATGCATCTTTTTTTTATATTTCTAATTTGCAAACGATAAAAATTTTTTTAACCATATTTCAGCGCGTAATATTTTTAATCAATAAATCTCAAATTTAATTAATAAACCATTTTGTAGAGGATTTTGGAGAGCGTTGTCACAGGTAGCAGTCATTTGAATTCTACACTTGTGAAAGAAACAAAAATTCATTTGCAATTAATTAAAATGTAAATTAGTGATTAAGTACTAAAATCATGTTATCTCATTTTAAGCCAATTTACAAAAAGAATGGTTACTAACCCAATCAAATTTGATTATCCTCAAGAAATATACGATTATTTCACCCAAAAATGTCAGCAATAGAAATCGACACGAAATAAGCATTATTTAGAATACATAACTGATAATATATTTATAACTTATCTAAATTTCCCCCAACCTCCTTCACATGTGTCTTCTTTACACAGTGACATATCAAAATCCCGCTTCTTCAATTGGTTTCCATGGTAACAACGATGACAGTTCAACAATTGGAAGGAGCAGTACTCCAGTGAAGACTGAATATTAACTGTGATAGATTGTGAAACCGCGTAATAGTCAATGTAACGAGCACCCACCCCAAATGACAGCTATGTAGTATCTCCGGTTGCTCAACAGTGGATGGAATAAAACCAGGAACCTTCAGCTCTGAAGATCCTGTCCTACCGTTAGATCCCAGCAACGGAAGATCTATGATAACAAGCCTTATATACAAGATAGTTGATCAACAGTGGATGGAATCGAACTAGGAAACTTTTGCTCTGAAGATCCTTATCCTACCGTTAGGAAACAGCAATCCCAGCCCTGGAAGAACTGTGTGGAGAATGTCTCTCCACGAGTTCGATGCAGAAGTTTGCATCAATGAGTGCAGGATAAGATGTCGGAATCGTTATTTGACCGTGTTATGCTCATTTTTGCAGGCGGAAACTGGCAACCGGAAGTGATGATTTTAGGAAAAGCAGTTCTCTTACAAAACAATAAAAAATTATTATTTTAAAATAAATTTCCATATAGTTATAAATAATTTCAAATTAAAAAAAAATAAAAATATTAAGGTACATGGAATTAATTAGTTTTTATCATTGTGAAACTTCTCATTTTGTCTCTTACAAACAAAATAACTTGAAGTATAATCGCAAAGCTGAGTATTTTAAATACTTTGAATGACCAAAAAACTTAGACAAATCCGTTTAAATTTCCAAATTATTTGAAAAAAATTTTAAATCATAGGGTTTTTAATAGAAACAATGAAAAATAAATAGCAAAATCTAAAAATGATTAATATTTTATTGCGTAAATTCTCACATCGACCTGCAAATACGACAAAAAGAAATATTTTAACAAAAATAAAAATTTGAAATGCAATTTAAATTTATTTAATTAGAATATATTATCTTATTGGTGATAAAATTAAATTCCCTAACAAGTAAATATTTGACATGAATGGCAGACAGATGCTTAGAATTTAAAAGAAAAGAGTATTTTTCATTATGAATATTTTTTCTTTGTGGCAATACATAAAACGAAAACAATTTTTAAGTAATTTGTCCAAATCATAAATATGATTGTATAAACTTATTGAATTTTTAACTAATTTCATCTAAAAAATGATATTTAATAGAGAAAATGTAATATACTTTATAAGCAACTCAAATTTTTTTAGAATCGATAATATATTTTCATAATATAACTCTCACAGCTCTTATTTTAAGTAATTTTCAAATATTTTACAATTTAAAATTTGATTTAAAGTTATATTAAACAAGAAGGAGATGTGCCGACCAGGCGTAGACCTTAAAATATTGACGGAAAAAATAAACCAGTACAAGTCTCTTTCAAAGCTGTAGGGACAAGGAGAATTTTTGAAGTTGTAACCGGGAGGCTACTGTCTTTCTGCGCATGCGTGTGTGCACCTACCCTAGAGTTGGTCTCTACCAGTTAGGTGGAAGCTGTTGAATGGAAGTCTTCGTAAATTAGAAGTAAGGTCCAAGCAGAAGACTTGGCTTGTTACCCTCATTTCACTTGGAAGACATCACCATTTATTTAACGAACGCTTTAAATGAACATTACGGATCTTAAAGTGTTATTCGATCTCATTACCTTTCAATAAGGAGAATTTTGTCATAACCAGGACACAACAGCAATCTTGGAGATTTCCGTGTTTCCTCTCTTGTAATACATGAATACGGTATGTATGTAAAAGATACGTGGTTTGGTATCGTCATAACAAATAAATTTAACGATTAATCAATGTTGCATGGCGTTTACACGAATTGACTTTCCAGATTTATGAAAACTTTTCCGCAATAATTAAAATTTGTGATATATTGAGTACTGCAGTAATTGGTATTTGAGGCGTAGAGGAAATCTGTACAAATTACCTTCTTCAAAAATATAGCTACATTTACCAAACGAAGACCTTAAAGTATAGCGAAAAAACATTTTTTTTTTTTTTTAGTTTTATTCATGCTAAATAGAATGAATTTAATAATTTAGGTATAATTTAAGAAGAAAGTCTTAAGTTTATTAGAGGAAATTTCTTCTAAATTAGTATATCCCTTTTCCCAATTTTGATTCAATAAAAAATTTTCATTATTAAAAATATATTTGACTATGCATATAAATAAATGTTTTTATGTGGACTTAAATACTGCTAATACATTATGAAAAGGCGAATACCTTGTTAAGCCAATTTATATTTTAACTGTATCTGCACTCTCGTTGAAAAAAGAAAGGAATTACCACTAGTTTAAGATCGATTTACTAGGAGAGAAAAACAAAATCCTATTCCAAGAGCAAATTAAATATTCTCCGCAATCGATTTCGCGAAGCCCAAGTCAAAAAGAGAGAAGGAAAAAATCTCATTTTCTTGTTTCGTTTTCCCTACCAGAGGATTCGGATCTCGGAAGATTCTTTTTTCTAAGTTACCTTTTCGAAATGCCGGGCGGAGACCGAAATAGGGTGGTTTCGAATCAATGTCTTGTGTCCTGACAGGAAGAAGACGCCTTCTTCCGCGGAAGAATTAATGAGAAAAGTGCTAGAAGGAGGATTACCAATAATTCGAAAAAGGTTTTCCTTTGGCGCGAATACCCCATTCAAACACTGTCGGTGAAGGTGTGATGGTCATATCGACCCTTTCCTGAGCGAGTTGGGGAATTATTTATGGTTTTTCCTTTTATCGTGTTCATCCATTCCCTAAGTGCAATAAATTGATTGAAAACATGGGACAATATGAAGTTCCAGAACATTCGATGGTTAGAAATGGTAATTCGATAAGACATAGTAACCAAAAAGTATTTATACTGACACCTAATAATTTTTTATGCAACATCATGAAACATGGACGAATAATTTTGATCATAACTATAAAAAAAAAATAATAAAAAAAATTTAAAAACCAATTTAAAAAAATGTTCGAAATGTGATCGAATATTCGCAGTTTCCTCGACAGCTAAGTAGGATTCGTGAATGACTATTTTGTAACGTGCTTTTCAAGATGCTTTGATCCATTTATTAATTGCTATTTTCACATTATAAAGTATTGTAAATTACTGTCAAAAATATTTTATTAAAAATAAAGAATGCTTGAAAATCAGATTTTCCAAAGAAATTGATGAAGGTTAAGATGACGATTAAGAGGGTTATTTTGTTGCTATGTATCTCATGTATGTATGTATTCTAAATACACCGAATACATATGCGACGAGTAGAATTGAAAAATCATTATTTTAGGAAAAATAAATACAGCATAAATCAGATAATTATCTAAGAATATTTAGGGGATAATGGTTAATATCCCCAAATATAGTGGAGTACCATATCCATGTCCAGCAAAGATAAAGCCCAGACAGGAGAACAATTGCAGCAGACCTCGTGGTTTGGCCATTGAGATGGTTTAATCCAAACAACGGCCTTTTGCAAGGAAGCATCAACAGCTTTGGCCCTCTTCAGTGTGCCCACGGCTCTAATTATAATATTACGAAATCTGTTTGGCATTAAAAAAACTGCTTAGACAGATATTTTCAATTATGAGAACCTTCATTCCATAGCAAATTTAGAGCATACATCGAAATAAAGTTTAGTTCCAATTTTTTTATCCAAGTGTATTTACTTATAGTCTATTTATACCTAACTGAACCAACATAAAAATCACAATTTATAAAATCCTAATAAAGGATATCCTAAAAAAATATAGTAATTATTCGAAATATTCCCATAAAAACCATTCCGATAAAAAAAAAAAAAAAAAAAGTGAAAATTTAAATGCAAATGTTCGATTCTAAAGCTAGTCTTAAACGATTTCACCACGGAATTATGCATAACGAGGTGCGAATTCATGAAAACGTTTCATTTCACGGTAACAGTTTGAATATCAATTGGAGATTTTTTTTTCCTTTTACGTATCTGTTTTTCCCTGGGAGTCTGAGGAAAAAATACTCAATGCGATCGATCCATCAGTCCTCCGGTTTGGACCATTTTATTCATTGGTTTATGCATTTTTTTTTTATTCCGTTCGATTTCGCCAATCCAGACACTCTTTCCCCCAAATTTCGTGTGGGGTGAGCGAGCCGAGAAAAGGAGATCCGTTTTCAGCTACCATCCGAATAAAAATGCATTGCTTGCGAAAAAGAGTATTTATCTGAATGTAACTCCGCTGGATACGGTTAAGTAAAATATTTTAAGGCGGCCAATGTAAAAGGGTTTTGTGTGATGGATCTTCGCAAGGGAGGGAATTTATTTAAGCCTTCAGAAAACCTGCTTTCAACTTTTGCTTGCTCGATTTTTACGATGCATTTTACACAACAAAAGGAACAACTCTTTGATCAAAAGATCGATCATTTGAATAATACGTCACACAACTTGTAAGATCGAAAAGATCCAAGTGATGTATTCATATGCATTTCTTTTGGATAAAGTGGTCATGAATCAAAATACTGCAAGATTCAAACTTTTCGATACTTTAAAAAGAAACATGAATTTCAAAAGCTCTAATATATATATATATCACGGTTGGCCAAACTTTTCGGATCCGGGGTCTACTCCACATTTAAAAAAACGAAGGCGGTCTACCAATGGCAGAGCTAAATTAACGTACTTATTTATTTTCGGTAACAAGAAATAAATGGTAAATTATATCATTTTTCCAAAAAAACTTAATATTAATATTTACAAAATAAAAATTTATTAACGTAAAAAATCAAAGTATTCATGTATCAAAAACTGGCCATCCTTTTCACCTCGTTTAGTTGAAATTTTGCACAGTATATCTGCGACACGTTTATCATATTGTGGCTGGTACGAGCTTATTGCAATGCATAAACACGAAATAAATGTTCATCTGCTAAATGCGACCAATATTTTTTTTTTTGTTCATGGTTGAAAAAACATTCGTAAAAATACCTCGATCTAAAATATGATTTCAAATATAAAATCCATTTGTAAATATTTGGAAACGTTTCCTCCGAAATTAATTTTCAAAAATCAGTATTGCTAAATGTGCTCTGGGTTTAAGAAATATATCGCATCTTAATTTAATAATTTCTTCCTCGACCGTGATTGATGTGATACCTATTAAATGTCCTATTTTTTCAGATACTCCATCAATGTTGACATTTTCATTAAATGGTGAAATATCATAAAACTGAGTATTTCTTTCAACCTAATTAAGTCAGCGAATCTTCTTTCAAATTCTTCAAACTAAACAAGTAAGCATTAAGCGAAATCTTCGAAGTCTCGGTTTGGATTATGGATGCACTCTTCCTCCATGTTTTTGAAGTTTCTTACACAATTCATGTTTTCTTAACTGAGATGCATACCTTTTCATAGTTTTTATTTTTAATGTTTTAATCGAGATCCTCATGTCCATTTTAGGTTTAAAATCGTAAATCTTTAATCTTTACACAGTTTGTTTTGGGTTCATTGATTCTATATCATAAATCCTAAATTAAATTGTTAATATCCGAGGTCATTACCGGCTACCTAAAATGCCTTGACCACCCCTGATAGATATGGTCTGAGAGAAAGTTTCGCTAGAAAAATGTGAAACTCATCACGTCATGTTTTAGGATGCACTGAAAGATAAAAAAGCACAGAATAACGGTAAATAACATGCTTTGTCTCGTGTTTCCCTCTCTTGTAAGTCGCATTTGTATATCAGTTGAAGCATTTAGTGGTAAACTTACGGAAATATTATGGAAAACTAGGTTGAAGACGATCTGCAAATGTTTTATAATTTTGATGTATACATAAACGATAACCAGCAAGTAGTAACTCTAGTTAAAAAAGCACTTAAAATCATTTACAGAATTAACGATTTTCTTTTCTTTTTGCAAGAAAAAAAAAGGATGATTGTCGTTTTTAATAAAAAGATGAATATTCCCATGATTAATTTCAAAACATTTTTTTAGTTATTATTTTTGATTCTCGAATGTCCCATTTGGGCAACACCACTCTGCGAATGCTAGGAGTTTACATTGTTCTTAATATTTGAGTTTTGATTTACTGAGAGAGAGTCAATATCAATCAAAATACTGATGAGACAGTGGAGTTGGTCATCTTTATCCCTACCTCTACATACCTGCATACCTTTTAATTGAATTTGATATATTATCTTCAAGTAACAAACACCTAAACTTGTGAAAGTCCGCGCAACAAAAGAAAAAAATATTCCTAATACTATTTTAACCTTTACACAAAATAGGAAATAAGAACAATAAGGAAAATTTCAACAATCGTTATTCAAGAAATATATATTGGGTTGTCCAGAAAATTCGTGACGATTTTACAATTAAAACGCAGCTCATTTAAATTATATAGGTACCATTCTGCTCCACAAACGTTCTCCATCCTCGATCTTTCGTGTAGCTTCAGAATCCTTCCAGAACCTCTCAGAATTTCTCTTCAAAAAAATTTGTCCAAATGGGCTAAGAGTCGACATTTTTCCCCATTAAGGGAAATCCTTTATCCAGCATCCTCGCCATAAACAGCGCATATCTTATTTGCCGCTTGTGTGGTATTTTTGCCCTTTCGGAAAAAGAAAAGCATTAGATGTTTATACTGCACTTTATTTGCCACCCTATTCTAAAGCACACACAAACAAAACTGATAACAATGAACGAATCGTAACCAAACTTTTTTCCAAATATGGCTGAAGCCATCTCTTTTAGAATGAGTACACGAGTCATTTGTTTTCAATAATTGTGATATATTCAGTCAGGTCTTGCGAGTTACCAACCGAAAATCGGCGCGAACTTTCCGGAGAACCCAATATATGTGTACGTCATACATATATAAATAAGAAAGTGGATTCAAAATTTACAATGATTTGAAAGCAAAAAATGAAACTCTAGAAAATACTAATAAATTTTTTTAATATAATATCGATAATAAAAGTTTCTTAGACTTCTCCCTCAAATATATTATTGCGAGCAGGAAATACTTCTGGAAACAGAGAGCGTAACAAAAACTCAGAAAGTGTCAAATCACTTTCAGTTATTGTTTTGGGCAGGAAATACCCAGGCAACGAATTACTTCCCAGGGAAAGATTTAGGAAACGTGAGAAATCGGGCATTTCACTGCATTTGGCTGCTGACATATGCTGAAAGATCCTGCAAAGTCATATTTATTTTATGAAGCGGCTTCCTCAGAGCGGTGGTAAAAAGTAGAGCACGGGACACCCTCAACTTGTAAAAAGAAAATCAAAAATATGAGCTGCTTTCATTTATAATGGATCTGATGCAATGGAAAGGTTTTATTTTTCTTAAATACCATAAACAAAAACGTAATTTCTGTCAGGGTATTTTTTTACAAGCGCAGAAATTAACAACTTAAATTGGAATCTTTCGGTTTATCGGAATTTTTCGAAATATAAGTTTTTATTCGGCAAAAAAAATATTATGAAATAATAAAGAAAAGAGAAAACGGAGTAAAAGGAAAAAAAGATGATATCATTTAGTGTTGCGATTATTAAAATTTTCTTAAATAAAGAGAACAAAACAATTACAACTAATAAAAATAATTAATTCCAACCACTTTATCTTCAAGTGCTTCAAATTTATAATATATCAGCTTATCATGGATAGGTTTTTTCGGAGTGAAAATCACCAGGTTCAAATCACTGTTGAGACCCACGCTATTAATTCCTTTCAGTAAGAACTTTTCATGAATAGTGAGACAGATGTGCACACGAAAATTTCCCATAGTTCCATAGTGGGTGGCTTGCGTTGTTTGACGCTCATTTTTCGGGGATTAATGAGATAGAAGCCCACAAGCCCCCACTCCTGAGGAGAACCCACAAATAGCTAAACCGAAGAACACAGCCAATCGGCTGCCAGCTCAGTCCTCTGAAGTGCGTTGTCTTTACAACTGGGCAACCAAAAAACTGTTGTGTTTTAGCTTCCATTTGTCGAGGTGGGTGCTCGGGAGTTTTCCAGGCTTCTTCTAGAGCGTCATTACGCAAAAGATTCCTTTTGCTTGTTTACAAAACAAACAACCTGCCTTCAACACAACCAGAAATATATAAATTCATGCTACTTTCATTATGATATATTCTAAAGCCTTAAATCAAATTTAAGCAACATGACAGCCACGGTTATTTGTAATTAAACTTCCATAATATTTACGAAAACATGGGTGGCCAAACTTTTGGAATGCGGGGTCTACTCCACATTTAAAAAATCGAAGGCGGTCTACCAATGGCAGAGCTAAATAAACGTACATATTTATTTTCAATAACAAGAAAAAATAGTAAATTATGAAATTTTTCTAAAAAACTTAATATTTACAAAATAAAAATTTACTGACGAAAATAATCAAAGTATTCATATATCAAAAACTGACCATCTTATTCACTTCGTTTAATTGAAATTTGGACTGTATATCGGCGACAAGTTTATCATATTGTGGCTGATACGAGCTTATTGCAATGCGTAAACACGAAATTATATGTTCATCTGTTAAACGCGACCGATATTTAGTTTTTATGGCGTTCATGGTTGAAAAAGCAGATTCGCAAAGATACGTCGATCCAAAGTATGATTTCAAATACAAAATCAATTTGTAAATATTTGGAAACGTTTCCTCAGAAATTAATTCCCAAAAATCAGTATCGCTAAATATGCTCTGGATTTGAGAAATATATCGCATCTTAATTTAATAATTTCTTCCTCGACCGTGATTGATGTGATACCTATTAAATGTCCTATTTTGTTAGATACTCGGGATGGTCGCGTGGACTACATAATATGTCTTCGCGGTCGAAGTCTTGGCCACCCCTGTACTTAAACATTGGAAATAATTGAGATGACAAGCCTGCTTTGCATAATTTCTAATGTCGGCATTGAGAGCCGATGAAGATCACTTCCGCAGAAAGAAATTCAGCCAAGGGTTGTCGGGGAAGATCAATGCATGGATGGGTCTGAATCCCCAGATAGCCTCCGAGAAGAGAGCAACCGAACAAAATGGGCAGTCGACACACAGTGTCATTGATTCATCACGCTGGTTACGTAAAAGCATGCAAGTGGACTAACCAATCAAAAAAAAGGCTTCGGTAGTAATAATACAAGACATCCGATTACGATTTATTATTAACAGTTTTCTTACACTATTCCGTTGGGAAACAACATTGAGGACTTTATTTTGATGTCAAGATTTCATGAGATAACATCGTACTCATTAAAAAAGTGCTCTCATACAATTATCAGAATGTTATGATGACAAATCTGTATTTTATCATTTTGCGAAATTAGATATTGGTGCAATGTTTATAGAGTTTGCGATCTTGGAAATTAAAGACTTCCATCCATTATTAAAATACTATTTTGAAAATAAAACTTATTTCAATATCTTGTAATATACGAAACTGTTTAACTCTTTGTGTACATTTGACAAGAGGGAGGTTTCATCAATCGGCATACTTCAATACAATATAATCTCGTTGTTATTGTTGTCTAGTGCCAGCTAGGCTGCTCCATATTTCCAGTTGAACCGCAATTCGACGTTACAAAGAAGAGAGAAAGTACATGCAACCAGGATTCAAACCCATGACAATTACCGACTGCTGGACAGGGCGACTATATAATCTTGAAATAATTCAAAGTGTTAATACAAACGTAAAACATCGAGTTCTTGATTTAAAAAAGGAGCATAAGAATTTCAATTTAATTGGCGTTATTGTTGCTAAAAATAATTACTATTTACATAAAAAAAACTATATAATTAAGTTAATACCATTTTCTTGACTGGGTTTTTGTCTGCATTGTATAATTAACCGCAATGAATGCTGATTTAGCAGAAGTCATTCTGAAAAACGTGTTCGGTTCTTCACCACGATACTGATTTAAAAAATATCGATAGCATAATTAAGATTAAAAAACGTAATGTTAAAAAATTTATTGAAAATAACAAAGATCACCAGATGTCACCAGCCAATAGGTTTTCAGAAGTTAAAATAAAAATATTTTATTGATTACAATTAATTGTACATTATCAAAATTATAGATAAAACTCATTAAAAATTGAAATAAAAAAATTTTCCAAGTTGTTATTTTTTATAGTAATTTTAATGTTTATTTAATTACAAATAAGTTCACACAGTAAACCATGAAACTGCACATACGCAAAAGAAGGGAAAAAAAGCAAACTTTACATACTCCAAATAATGGAACTGTTTTTTAGTTAATTTATTTCTTTGAAAAAAGTTCCATATCTTACAATAAATTAAAAAAAATGAACCATTTATTTCAAGAAACTGAAAAAAATATTTGTTGAAGTGAATCTGGCAGTAATAGCCAATTAACTTGCAAAACCCATCCAGTGACAACAACAAACATTTTTACTTATGGTAGTAATAAAATTAAAAAAATAAAGGGGCATTCCGGAATTTCCCGACTTCATTCGATGCAATAGTAACTTTTTTCAAAAACCCAGAGAAATTAGCATTCACAAAGCTTCTCTTGAGATACACTAGAGAACTCATATTTCAGCAGATTCGAGTTGAAGGCGTTATTAAAAAGGGCATAAAAAAGGGAAAAAAGTCACTGGAGAGGGAAAAAAATCCCTTCCTATTTATTAAGATTGCTTGCTACAAGGCCAATGATAAATGATACTACAGTAAATCAACTCAATTAAATTCCACCATCAATAACATCCGGGGAACTTCAGAAAGCCAGGTTTCCGGTTGCATCCATAATTCCTGCTCTTCGCTGCCTTAAATAGAAAAAGACGGCAAGATCGATGGGCAAGTGTGTCGAGGAGGAGTGGAATTTATGGTTGGCAATCGAGTTGCCTTTATTTTGCACTTTTGCGCAGAGGCTGCTTTTTGACACTAATTGCAGCCAATAGAGAGGGGAAGACAACCGTGCCGCTAATCGCGCAGCAACAGACCATTAAAAAATTTGAAGGGAAATGTCAATTCAATCCCTCCTTCTAGAAAGAATTAGAGGCCACCGAGATTTAGGGCCAAGAAATCAATTACAAACCGTTTTCCATGACAACAGTCTGTCGTATTCAAATCGTCGATAGGATTTTAAAAGTGAAAATAAAGTTTATTTTTCATAGAATAGCTGCACAAAGATTCCAAAAAAATAATTTTAATTGATTATCAAAATCTGTTTGTGTGATTGGCAACTTCCTATGAATGCAGACGATTTTTATTTATTATTTTAGTTAGAATTAGTTTAACGATGGAAACCAAGGAGGTAATGGCTGTTTAATCTGCTGGTAAAATATTTAGTTAATTGAAATGCCACGAGTTGAATAAGAAACTTATGCATAGAATTGCATAACAAGCGAAGTTTGACCTCCACGTCCAGTTCATATAAAAAGAAACCATCAAAATAATTCAAGAAGAGATCCGCAAATAAAACAGCTGGAAAAAAGAATCGTGAGTTCATAAATAAAGACATGAATCTCCATAGTGAAATAATTAAAGTTGCTTCAGTAGCTAGTGCTGACAATATTCTTGTGCAGAAACTCATCAACTCTACTTTTAATGATTTACTCACAACATTTGGGGGATAAGAAATTCCTCAAATGAAGGTAGTTTTGATTACTAAACAGTATATTTTATCTAAAGCTATGACTAAATCGCGTCAAACAGCAGCTTTCAAAATGACTTCAAACTAGACAACATTCAACTCTTCTCTAAACGCCTTCAGTCTTGTAAGCTTGTTTATAAATCGGTAATTGTCTCAAAAAAAATAAAACTCAGCAATTCTCGCATATATTAAGGGTAAAAAATGAAGATTGTCGGCAAGTAAAAAGCGTCGGATATGGGGAGCTTCCAAGAGATAACCTTCTGAGGAAGTCTTTATTCAGAAAAAAGGACCAATGAACAAAGATCGATGCAAAAGAGCTTTTCAAGCAAAACAAAAAGGTTTGAATGTTTCCGACAGAAAATTCAGCTAAAATGTCCTTTTTTAGGCACCATGAAACTGTAATTCCTAAAATACAGTGCTTACAAATTATTTGGGTTAAGTTATTGACCAGATCTCGACAGAATTGAATATTCTGCTAAATGGAAAAACATATTTTTCAAGATTTAAACAGGATAGAAAAAAATAATCCATTTGATTGGTTCTCATAAAATTTTCAACACTAAAAAGAATTCAAAATAAAATCTCACAATGCGGCAAGCTATTGAAAACTGACATTAGTGCAATTTTCACTTGATCCATAATTTTAGATGGTTAGTTTGTACCTCAATGGTCATTTTTTGCACGCGAGAAATAAGTAGAACGGAACCTACAATTTAAAGTCTGAACACATCGAAACTGTTGATCAAAGACCAGAGTATTTGAGCAAGATCTCAATAGTTGTCAGTAGACTAATAAGATTTACTTTTAAGTGAGATTATTACAAGAAATATACCTACAGACATAAAAATCGAAAGATGTCTCCTAAAGCTAAACTAAAAGCAGGAAAAAAAACCAAAAGAGAAACTCAAGTCTCCAAAAGTGTCCAAGTTCGAATTAAATTTAGGAAATTTAAAGCAATCACAATTAAACTAAAAAAGTATTCAAATCAACACCACATTTTGCTGTTTTCAATTCTTTCACGTTTACTATGTATGAAATGCAGGATATGTTTTTAAAAAAAATTTATATCTGCCTATTTCTGAAATCTAGAAACAAGCCACAAAATTCGAACAGTCAAGACAAGTGAATCAAGAAAGCTCTTTTAATAATTATGATCGTCGTTTTCAGTTTCAAAAAGTCTGTTCTAAAATTATATTCGGTTAATTGTTCAAATTATTCCACGGGTCACAAATTTTCTTTTCCACTATAAGCTATAAAAAAATATATAATAATTTGAAACCATAAGACGAATTAAAAATATTGTTGTAAAGCTTTTTATAAAACCTTCATGTTTTCGATTTCGGGAGTAATTTTTTTTATCTCATCCATACTGATGCGTCGGGAGGAAAACCAGGAAAACTCTCCCTAAAAAATGCTCTGAGAAAAGCACTCGGAGAAAATAGAAATGCAATGTCCCATTTAAGAGAAGCTAAAATCGAATTATAGATTAGTCATTCGAAAGACCACGACCTTATCATTAAGAAATGAAGAGTTCTACAAGTTCAGGAATTTCCCTACATTTTTTTACTGTATAAGAAATAGTTTGGAATATAAAGATGTATAAGATAAAAATTGGGAACAGATTTTCGGTGACCCACACACATTCTGTTTTGGTACATTTTTAATTCTATCAAAAGTTTTTTTTTTTTTTTTAAACAAATAAACTTTAAGAATTTATAAAGAACGGCTTCAAAATCCAAATGAAAATTCCCCACGCGTAACTGTTCGAACGTCCGTTTCTTCAGCATCGCGTTATTTACTGACTTTTCATGAAGTTTACAAACATCTGACAAAAAAGCGCGTCTTTCAAATATTTGCATAAATGACGTTTTCAAAGAAAGGATCAATGACTTGCATTCATACACAGAAAGTAGACAGTCGAATTTTACATGGAAATTAGTTTCAACTAGTATGATTCGATTTCCTTCAGGATATTATTTCATTTAAACTTGATATTTCAAATTTTACTAGGATCAAATATAATAATCATGAACAATTTGAAATGACTGTTATAAAAAAAAAATACATATTCCTTAAACATATATATTTAAAAATAAATGTAAGTAACAAAAATGGCTACCATTTTATATCTGCTTTTGACAAATATAGTGTACTACTTGTGTGTGTGTGTGTGTGTATATATATATATATATATATATATATATATATATATATATATATATATTATATATGTTGTTTTGTGCTAGCTATGCTGGCAGTATGGGGTGCGCTGCTCCACTTTTCCAACTGAACCCTATTTTTTTGTGGTGCAGAGTCCGACTTCCTCAGTACACACATGCCATAGGTACCCTTTATAGGGTAAGCAACCATTCACACACACAAAGAAAGGACAAAGGCAGGAGAGAGAAAGTACATCCATACTCCGACCAGGATTCGAACCCAGGACTTCTACATCCACAACCAGGAATGTTGACCACTGTACAGTGTGGGCGGCACATATATATATGTAATAAATTATATTATTTATTGTATTATAAAATGACTATATATCATTTCAAATTTTAATAGTAGAATCTAATTTAATATTGTAAACAGTTTAAAATGATTGTTAATGAAAATGCACAAAATGTTCCTTAAACATATATATTTCACTAAATACTTCTGAAAAAAGGTAAGCAAAAAAAATGGCTACCCATTACATATAATTTTGAAAATTAATTAATGTATTCAACTGGCAATATTTCGTAATTATGATTGTAGCATGATTCTAAACTGAAAAATAGGCAGAATACGTTAGAGATGTAATCTGTGTTTTTTAAAAGTATTTCGAAACATGATCAAGTTTCCGTATCTGTGGGGAGATTCGAACCTCTGAACTGAAGGGAACAGAATACTCAATCTTTCAATTATCTGCTCAATAATCAAGGTAAAAAAACAAGGCTCCAAAAAAATTATTTTTCAAAATTATAAATAACCAATAAGAAAAAATGAGTTTTTTCAAATATTCAAGTTTAGATATTACAAACACGGAAAACATTTTGATTAGATAACAAACAATTAGATTCAAACAAAATGCCTGTATATTTCTTAAACTATTTTTTTAAGTCGTTTCTTAAATTTATTTTTTGAAATTAGTTCATAAAAACACATATTTAATGTTTATATTTTAAAAATACATTTGTATCAGTTTTTTTTTTTTTTTTTTTTTTTTTTTTTTTTTTTTTTTTTTTTTAACAGCAAAACTATTGTCTGGCTTGTCACACTGCAGGCACTTCTTGCCAAATCGGTTGGGTTCTACTGTTAAAACTGAATTCCGCACCACTACATACAACCATCCCAAATGAAAATCAAACCCAAAAAGCAGATATTAGAGATAAGTAGGTTAAATATGGTAGAATATAAGATTCGAGTGATGAAAGTGATTTCATACCAATCAGGAATAAAAGATTAAGAGTCTACGAAAGTGATAACAGTAACTAAATTTCTGGTTAAATTTTTTAATTTATATTTTTCGTTTCTATATGTAAAATGAATTACATGCATATACCTTTATATTTGTCATTTTATAAATAGACAGTTATTTTTATGTTTCTAAGATATATTTAGTTTTATTTTACGTTGAAATAAATGACTGAATTATGCACATTTTAGTTTGTTACCCGGTTTTCTAAGGAACCTATCTTCAGTGTAAATCGGGGTGTATACAAATTTATAATATTTATATAATATTAAGCAAGACGTACTATGCGCTATATTTGTTAGGACACTGCATGTGGATGCTTGCTCAAAAACTATGAAGATTGCTTTTCCTTCCTTATATTTCACAAAGAGCTTCTTACCTAATTTCATAATCTTAATTTGAAACTTTTCATTTTCATACACGAACTTCAGATGGATGATATTATAGTTACTCTTCGTTCATACTTTTTTTATAAAAAAAGAAAAAATACTCGCATTTTGTAAATAACCTTAACCACGTATGATTTTAGAAAAGACTAGTGTCAACATAACTGTAAAAAAGATAACATTTGAGGTTATTTCCCAACAAATGACGTTCTTAAATAAAAGTTGAGGGAATTCAGCAAACTGAAAGAGAATTGAAAACAGTAAACGTCCAGTTTGCTTTATTTTCAGTATCGTATTTTAACGTCAACGTAAACTAAAAATTTCAACATCAGGCCTTCACGATCCATTCCGTTGCCATAAAACTCTTGCTTAAAAAGAGAGAAAAAAAACATTATATAAAAAAAAAAAACCGCAAAGTATTCAGACGTCAAGCGTAACAGCTGTCATAGATTACTTCCTGAAACAACGCAACTCTTTTTCCGTAAATAGATAGATGGAATGAATATAAAGAAAACAGAGAAATGTTTTTTATTTGCTCACACAAGATACATAAAACAAGATTGGCCCGTCAAAGCCGCTGACGTCAGAAATGAAGTCCCAAGGGTCCAAAAAGGGAAAAAGGAATCTAGTTGGTTATAGTAAAGGGATTTTTTTCACTTGTCGAGTTGGAATACCTATTAATAACGGGAAAGCAGCATTTCTAGCAAATCGGCTTTTCCAGGAAAACTCCTGGAAATCCCTGAGGAGTTTCAGAACAGTTGTCAAACTTCAAGCGTAGACGAGAGGCGAGTCAAAAGAATATTAGTTTTCGCAGATACAAGAGTTGTTCCAGTGGGAATTATAATAATTCAGAAAAGTTCAAATTAATGTTTTTATTTTTTGTGTGCATAACAACTCTAAGAATAGTTTATTTTTCAAGGAATGTACGAGCATACACTAGTTTAACAACTTGACACAGTAAATCTTTCCTTCTTTCAAAAATTATGTTTAGGATTTTCCGATCTTGCAGAAGATTTCACGAATTATTTATACATGCTAACAAGCGAAAAACATTTTTTTATTTATTCTCTTTAATATTGACAGTGTCAACGTAGAAAAGAAAAAAGAACAACTTATCCCCAGGCAAATTAATGATGCCACAAGCAAAGAGCAAAAGAATTTTTTTCGAATAAAAAATATTCATTGGGTTATCCGGAAAGCCGATATTTTAAGACATTTAAAACGCAGCTCATTTAAATATTGTTATACATTTATTACATTATATTGTTACCATTTTGCTCCACAACCTTTCTCTATCTTTCGTCTAGGCGAATGAAGTCAGAGAGGGCGTTTAATAGAGCATCCTCATACGAAGTGGAAGTACGACTTTTTGGCTCGTAGATGGCAGCAATCTTCCAATTTAGAGATTGAAACCAGCGAAGACCCAAAGCCTAGCTCCAACCACACCCAGAGGTATTAATTTGTAATGGGAACGTGGAGGACATTGCGACCCGACGGATTTAACGTGCCCAGTCGTCATTAGTGAACACGACGGATCTTCGACTAAGCCGGGATTCGAACTCACCACCGTTTGGTAACGAGAACGATGCCCTAACCAACCAGGTCATCGCAGCACCTTTCGTGTAGCTTGAGAATTCAATCCTTCCAGAACCTCTCAGATTTCTCGGCAAAATATCTGTCCAAAGAGTCGAAATCTTTCATCCAGCATCCTCGCCATAAACAGCGCATATCTTATTTGCCGCTTGTGTAGCATTTTTCCTCTTTTCGCAGCATTTTTGCCCTTTCGGAAAAATGCACTTTATTTGCCACCCTATTCTAAGGCGTACAAAAATGATAAAAATAAACGAACCTCTTTTTCAAATATGGTCCCTTTTAGAATATGTTCACATGTCATTTGTTCTCAATAATTGTGATAGATTCAGTCAAGTTTCTCGCGCTACCTACCGAACTTTCCAGACAACATTTTAAAGAATACTAAAGGCATTCATTTGAAAAATAGTCAGATAAATTATAATAATTTCTTTTAACTTTAAAATGAAATAAATTGTGGAAACAGTTTCTACAAATTAAAATTGTTCCAACTTATCAGCGAATCATTATCACTTTTGCGTTAATTAGTTTCATTTATTTGAATTTAGACTAGGACAACTACAATAATTACATGCCTCTTGAAATTATAATAGTGAATATAGAAATGAGTAACGTCTCAGTCCTGCTAGGCCATAATTTGCAGCGAGCTACCAAATTATTCCCTCGCAATCGTAATTACAGATACGCACACAAAAGCCGCGTGCATTCGCCGTTTACTAAATTCTCCAATTGTCTTCGAAAACAGCTTAGAATAAACTTGTGAAAATTTTCTCAAGAATAATCTTATAATAAAATTACTATTTATATAAAGCTTTTCAAAATAGATTCACATTATATTACTAACGGAAGATGAAATTTTACTGACCAGTAGAAAAAACGATATTTACAAAATATTTAGCTTTTCAGAGATTATTGAAAATTTTCTTTATTTCTATTAAACGTCGGTAGGCTCTTTCCGATCGCCGTTGTATCAAGTAATACTTTTAAGAAAGTACTAAACATCTACGCAACGCATAAATAATTTTAAAAACAGGAAAAAGAACCACACAACTCCGTTTTTGAAGCCATCCGAAACAATGTCTTTGCGGCAATACCTAAATTACTTAAAAAAAAACCAAACAGATAAAAAGAATTTAATGTACACATGAAATTTATATCTCACTATATACAGCACACGCAGATATAATCTCACTGTCAAACTAAGACAAAGAATCTATCTACAAAGGGCCGTGTATATTTTATTTTCCTAACACAATTAGCTCTTAAAGACTGCTTCCAAGTTTTCGCATTCCAGGTGCATATAAGGTATGTTGTAAATATAAACTAAGTAAAAACTGAAAATGCTTCTTTAAAGATTCATGCTTTATATTATATATAATTATATATTTATCATGTATAAATATGTAATTTTATATTTCTATGATATGCAATGCTGAAAAGTTATAAGAATATTTTATTTAGAAATATTATATATATAAATGATATAAAATTCCTATTTAATAGAATGTCCCCATGAAGAAAGCTAAAGTCCATTTTTTTTTACCATTAAAAGCATCTTAAATAACTTAGGAGTCATAGGAGGCGTGGGTGTGCCATCGGGATTTCAGTCTTCGTAATTTAGAAGTAGAAAATCCTCATATTTCCATCCTCAGAGATATCATTTCACGTGGAGGATATTGCGACCATGATCTATCGAACGTGGCCCAGCCGCCATTAACGAATACGACGGATCTTCTTTTTAGTCGGGATTCGAGCTCACTACCTTCAATAATGGGAACAATGGATTTAATGGCTAATTTGTCACTTAACAATTCTTTATGCTCATGACGGCTAATCGGGCGTAGATCTACATTTTAAAGTAAATTCTGTACAACTATAAGCAACCATGTCGAAATGAGAATCGAACTTAAAAGCGGCTGAACTGAACCTTTACCTTCCTGCTCGATGTGAAAGGCGAGTGCTCTGTTTGTTGCGAAGATATTTCAAAGTGTTCCAGAAATTTTAAGCAATTAATGTGCAATAAATATTAAAATTCACTTTTAATATTCTTCTCAAAGTCCAAGAGAAATTGAGCGGTTTCCAAACTAAAAAAAGATTGAAGATATCTTTTTTTAAAATCTTCTTACTTCAAAAACATTAATAACTTTCACTTTGAACTTGGAATCTAATACAAGAGTGTGCCAGCAAAGATCGTTCGACCGTTTCATAACAAAGGAATATCTAATTGGAAATAAATATTTTTTTTAAAAAATTAGTATATCATACTTAGGAAGTAAAACATTTTAAACATTTCCAGAAATGCGTTTAGAAATATTAATTTCCTGTTTAATCAATCCTAAAAAGGCCTTTATTTGGCTGAGGCCGCTTATAAAGTATCCAATGGGGAGCCATTTCTCGTTGGCCCTATCATTGAGCCACGGTTCCATT
>JAPDSC010135539.1:115610-136979 GCA_026290005.1 Latrodectus geometricus | reverse complement strand
AACTTTTCAGACACTTCGAGACATTTATCTCCCTTTGTTCAACAGAATCGAAGGCACGACATTTGATTTGTCATTTTAGAATCCAAGATTTAACTGATCGAGAGAAACAAATAGCCTAGCTAGAGGACAGATTTGAACAGGCAAAAACCTTATCATTTAACTTACCATTCGACCACTAGAGTTAGGATCCACGAACTAAAAATCTGAGCGCTGATAGTTCAGCAACGAACTCTAGCACAAAATCTGGCAAGACAAATTGCTTTACAAGATTATTTATTAAAATAGTCTAATATATATTTTGAAAACTAAAAAATTGTGTAAAAATATTACTCAAAAAAATTTTAAAAAATGTTCTCCAAGACAAATTTGTACAAGTTTTGGATATATTCGATTTTTAAGTAAAAGGTAAAATATTCAGCATTTATTGCATTTGCAATAACACATATCAATAGTATGCAACAGTAATTAATTACAAACTTAAAAGACATGATAAAATTAGAACAAAAACATTTGGAAAATAAATTTAATAACAGCAAAGTGCTATAAGAATAATAATGAATTACTATACATTATAAATTTTGTTGTTGCTCATCCCCCTGTGCAGGAAAGCCTACACTAGGTCCAGAAGATTTGGCATGGGGTAGTTTGCAGCTTCTTTTTTGGAGAGGAACCACAAGGGCAGAAGACTGACTTGACCTCTGAACACACTTGCCAGAGGTACCCATTTATAGGGTAGACAACCATTCATACAAGGAAAGGACAAAGACAGGATAGAGAGAAAGTACGTCCATGCCCGAACGGGGATTCGAACCCAGACCTCCCTATCCTTAGTCAGGCGTGCTAACTACTAGACAGAGTAGGCGGGATCATAAATTTAAATCTGAATAGCAAAATACAGTATCTAACAGTTTAAAGTTATTTCGAACTCACTCTCTATAAAGCTAATTGGAAGATAGGAATCGTACTTATGAACGGCGAATTGGAAACCTGACCATTAATTACTAGATTACCAACAGGACGAAAAAATTTAAATTGATGGATGGTTGATTTATTGAGCGACGGTCCGGTTTTTCGGAAGTTTTATATAACAGAGAGCTAGACTTAAATTTCAGATGATAGTTACGGTTACAGTTAATGGGGATTGGAAAACCTCAATTAGCAGTATAACTTTGGTGTACAAGAAGGTAGTTAAGCCCATAAATGCTGAGTCAAAGCCAGAAGCAGAAAGATAAATTTTTTAATAACAAATCAAGCCAGCATTATACATTTATAACAAGCATTTGTTCAATATTATATAATAAACAAAATTAACCATTAATTTGAAATAAATATTTTTGTATCGAGTTTCTATCCACATTTTTAAAGGAAATTGGAATTCTTTTCCTATTTTTAATTTGAAAAAACAGAATTTTCCATTTTAACATGTAAACAGTGTAACTTTAAAATATTTTATTTAAAAAAATCACACTAACGCGAAAAAAGAATAAAATACTTCCTTTTTCCCCCTGCGGGAATTTAAGATTAAAGCAACACGAAATCGAAATGATAAAGAAACATAACAGTGCAAATTACACCTAATTATCATTCCCAAAACGAACACAAAAAAATTAGATATAGATGTAAACAAAATTCTTATACGATAATAAAAACGAATTTTTTCACAAGTAGTACTTTAAAATCTCTTTCGCATATAATAAATAAAATAATAAATATGCGCCGGAAAAAAAAAAACAATTTATTCTGCTTCTATAGCGTTTTGTGAATTCTTCGAAAATTAAATTATAACGAAACGCTTTATAAGACTACTTTAAGCGCCTAAACGATATATATATATATATAATTGCTTGAATAACAACAACTTAGTTCGTGCGCTACTTATAAAGGGAATAAACAAATGCATTAAGAGGGAAAAAATACGCCAGGGGAATGCTGCGCTTGTGTAATCGAAACCGAACAACCTTACTTATTATGCTTTCTCCAGAACGCTGTGCAGTTTTATTCCCCAAAAAGGCCCTCTCGTTGCATATATAGGGAAAACGGCAATTGAATAAAACTGTCCCCTTTTTGAATATGAAAGTCTCTTTTAAATATAAAGCTCCCTCCACTGAGAATTATGATATGAATGGGTTAGATTAAAATGAATCAAAATATGAAACTTTCCAGACATATGGAGAAATGTTATCATAAAAAGTATTTCCCTTCCCCTCCAATGTTGCTTTTTAGAAATAGGATTTACAATAGCGAATTCATGCTATTAAACTAAAAACTTTTAGATGCAGCCAGAAAAAGCTATTTAGATGAAAATATTTTTAAACTCTAAAGGTAAAAATCTTTCAGAATATATTAATGCATTGTCTGTAACCTTGATATTAAAAGAAGCATTTGTTTATGCAATATTGTATCAATAAATTTTGCATAACTCGTTCCATTAAAGTTATATATTTTTAGATAACAGTAACTTCTATTAGAAAATTATATACAGATTTAACGCAAAAATAAATATTTTGAAAAAAGTAACAATATTTACTTAATTATATTTAAAACGCAACATTGGAGCAAGAAGTAGTCTCACTTATAAATAAGTTATAGACAAATCGAATGGCAATAAACGCAAGGAAATCATTTTTAGTCTCGAAATTATCAACTATTGAAGTTCAGACTCTTCATCCACTTTAAAATATTTTTCCGACTAGCGATGTATTGGAAAAGGCGAAATCAGATTCGTTGCAGAAAGGAGAAAAATGTCTTTTCAAAAATTGAAAAATCGCTATTCCTTTTTAAGAAGCATTGTTAGAATACCAGCTAGGCAATCTACTCACAAGTCATGAAACAGTTGATCGCGTAGCAGACAGCGAAATTTCTGAAATCACTGCGTAAATTGCTTGCAGATTTTTTATTTTTATAGGCAGCAAGAAGTCGCAAAGGAAGGTTGACCTGTCGCTAATCATTTTTACTTGGCAGCAGAGCTCTTAATTTAAGGCCAGAATATTGGCTATTCAGCTACTCTCACAGCAGTATCATCTTCGAAAGTTTAATGCAAGAGCATTTATACATGTTAAATATTTATAATATCTAATATAAAGTAGAGTTAATTCTGCTGCTATGGCACTGAAATTGAGAAAACACACCCAGTTCAGTTGTCTACTTATTCATTGAATCGGGATTTAAATGATGTGGTTGGCAGTGTTTAATAAGTAAATTCAATCAGCAGATATAAGAACGTATTTACATGTGTATTGCAATAACAAACTCAATAACTTCAACTTAGAAGACATGTTTTTTTTTTTTCAATGAACGCTATAAAATTACATTTGTTCGATCTTATATAAAAAAGAAAAGAGAAAAAAAGGAGCTGTATCGCAAACGAATGTATCAGAAAAGTGTTCCGCGTCTCGTAGGAAACATCTTTCACAACTCCACCCAAGAAAAAATTTGATCTTTGAGAATCACGACAAATAAATTCTTTCGCCGGCGATTTATCATGTTAGAGATAAGAAGCACGCAACATTCTATATGCAAAAAACTACTCAAATCTATAAATCAAATTAATCAATATTAAATTAAAGGTCGATTGTTTAAGACTAGAAAACATTTGCAATTTTTTGTTAAACATTCTTCTCGAAATTGAACTTGTGGCGGAAACAAAGCCACATCATTGCATAATGATTTGACACGCACTGAGACAACCAATTTTTATTGAGATTCATTCGTTATGTTTTGAATAAAATGTCTCTGGTCACGTAAAATTAGTTCATTTGGGCTATGATGTTTCTATTTTATTCCCGTTCATTATCAAAAACATTTTATCGTAATTTTCTATTTTTAGAATACCTGGCTTTTGAAAGTCAACGAACGAAGCCAAGAGAGAAATAATTTAGAAATGATAATTTAACACGAAACAAATCAAATATTCATCTCAAATAGTTTAGAATCCATTCTCAAAATGCGCTTGAATTTACCTCTAAAATATTTTATCATTTTCTTATACACGATTTAAAAAGTTTGAAAATCGTAATTACATACATTCTACTATGAAATATGCTTTTTATGCAACTTGTGCTAAAAGATAATCCATTTTTGTAATTCATAAAATAGCGTTAAAAATTAATTTCAAAGAAAGCAAAAGAAATTTTGCCAACAATCGTTTAGTTAACTTTCACTTACTTAGATGTATAACACATGATAAAAGCTTCAAAATATGAAATTTTTGAATTTTGATTTGATAGAAATTTTTATTGCTAGCAACATCAAAATGCCAGAGATTTCGTACCTATTATTAAAAAAAATAACTTCCAAACTATTTATATGGCGCAAATGCCACCCACCCTATTTAATGATCAGCGTGCTTGACTGCAGATGAGGAGGTACTGGGCTCGAATCCCGGTTCGGGAATGGATATACTTTCTCTCCTACCTTTCCTTGTATGAATAGAGTATGAATGGTTGCCTACCCTATAAACGGGTGCCTATGGGATATGTGTACTAAAGAAGTCGGATTCCACAACAAATTACGATTCATTTGGGAAAATGGAGTAGCGCATTCCATATTTCCACCCTATCTGGCACTAGATAACATAAAACGCGAATGATTTTTAAATTTGAAAGCTAAATAACTTTTTAGTGAATAATTCTCAAATAGTGATTTTAAACTTAATTCCATATCCTTAATCGAAGTACAAAATATAATCCAGGATGCAACTTATAGTATATAACGGCAGAAAATCTAATAATTTCTTATTCCAAAACGTCCTTTTCAGAAAGCAAGATATATATATAAGTGGGTCAGAAATACATTTAAAACAGAACTTGAATTTGAACCAGTCTATCGAAAAAGCCTAACCAGTATCCGATCACTTGTAGCACATTCAGATTAATCTTCCGAATATAGATCCCAACAGTTCAATGTCCTCGAACTAGGATTCAAATTAAAAAACATGTGCAACAAGTGATGTATGATCTTTTTCGCTAATTTTTTTAACCATAAAGTGGTTGTTTCATTCGTTACAATTAATATTATTTATTTTACTTATAATTGGTCTCTGTGAGTGAAACGTTTTCACCCATAATTCTGAAGTTTTGTCCACCCATCAAAAACAAGTCCATTTGTCTGTGGGATGAGCTCTTCAGTGAGCAGTTGGCCACTATCTTAGTGGGATGGGTTATTTTATAGATTATTTTGAAGATTTAATCTCGATACCGCTTATTTTAAAAAAAATTAATACTTATTAATCATTAAGTAAAGATAAATTTATTTCCCGTAAGGCATTAAATATTAATATTTGATTGTTTATGCAAGCAATACGTGTTTGTATCTATTCAAAAACTTACTTGCACATATTTTTTGTATGCATCATATACATTAATATTTCATAACTAAATTGTTGACTTTCGTTTTTATTTCTCATTATTTCAAAATCATTTTGTCACGTTATGAATGCATTTTTATGAAAAACGTACACAATATCAAATTTAAGTCTTGGGTACCACATGTACAGAGTAAACAATATTTTAAAACTTCTTCTGTAAAAACCAATCTTTGTAGAGAAATTTCCAATAGATTTTATAGTGCATTGCACTGATTGTTAAAATAACCCTGGTTTCAAGCGATTTCCAATGAATTCCAGCAATGCGCATGTTCATTTTGTTTATAAACCGATTCCTTCTGTAAAGACCAAATCATCCATTTGAGAAGCTATCTTCCATTGACTGGAGCCATCAGCATCTTGACAATAAAACAGAAGAAAAAGCAAAATAAAAAGGACAAAACAAAGCATGATATGATTAGTTTAAATCAGCAATTCTAATAATTTAATTTTTTTAATAGATTTTAACGTGTTTCTGTTTTTTTTTAATGATTCCTAACAGATCGAGAATATTGAAAACATTCCATTTTGTGACAACTAAGGTTGTCACAAAATACCTAAGTACGTACGTCATCAATTTAGAACACTTTAACAGAGCATTATCAACCGTTTGATAAAGGTCAAGTAAATTTCTTTTTAAAAATAAAACTTTTGAATTTTTTTAAAAGTTCCAATTTTATAATTAGGACTTTCATTATTAATCGGAATTTATTTAAAAAGTAACTATGACGTAATATTTTCAACTTGTGGCTTTTTTAAGTAGCCAAAAAATTCAAGAGTGCGCTAAAAGAATTATACAGCATCTGCACTCCCCCTTCAAAATGAATAGAGTCAATGAAAGTTATAATTATTAAATAAAACTTAATTCAAATATAATTTTTATTCAGCTTACTTTTGTTTATTTCATGTAACAAAGCATTTTTTCGATTGTTGCCACATAATACTGAGGATAAATATAAAAAAAATTAATCGAAATATATTAATTTATATAAAACGTAATATCAAAAGTATGTACACATAAGTTATAAATACAAAACTATTAACTTAAGTATAGAAATAAAAATTCAAATAATATAAATTATTATTTTTTAATCTTTGTTTCTAAAAAGACAAAAGTATCGTTTTTTGTTTCTAAACATTTATTTAACTGCCACAAATTATTGAATTGAATGTCGGAGCGCTAATCCAGTTCCATCAGTACTCCTAATTTAGAGTTATTCTCTCGGTAGCTTTAAAAAACTACTAATAATTTATACACAATTCATAGTTCGTTCTTATAAAGATTAATATGATAAGCTAGTGGTTTATAGTAACTTCGGTATAATGCTTAGGTTCCTTATTATTTTCACAAAATTTGGGTTTTTTTTTTTTTTTTTTATTATAAGGACATTTAATTTAAAGTAGATTCTCAACTGCTACATACATCGAAGCCCGACATAGGAATCGAACCCAGAAACTGTTGAGCTGTAAGTCAGAAGTCTAACCCCTTCGGTTGCTAGCTCGGTGTACATCTCTGGAAATAATTTAATGAAACCATAACGTTTATATCAAGTTTAGATGAATTAAAACACTCCAGTAAACGACAATCATAAAATATATAACATATATTATTATTATATAAATAGCAATATATACAAAATGTTAAATCGGCGAGAATGTGTAAAATTTCTTCCCAAAAAGAAAGATCAAAAACATTTTTGCATAAAAAAAATGTATAAAGACGTTATTTCCAAGCACAAAATAGTGGAAAGGGGAACCACCCACAAGACATGACAGAATCAATAACTGCAAGGAACCCACCTAAGGAGTGTCGAAAATTCTCGCCCACATTATCGCAGATGAAGCCGTCGTTGGTGGCAACAGCACGTATTTTCCAGGGATGTTAAGAGGTCCCCCTATCCAGACGACAGGGGGAAATCCCATTTGTGCAGAAGGTCCCTGAAGGAGGGGGCAAAAGCCCTCGATTGTGCAGGGGAGACAAGCATTTGATAAGGCCGGAGGAAGGATGCGGGAAAAATCCCAATTCTCGGAATTTACCTTTCCACAAGCCATCAGGTACTGCTCTCCCCCCTCTTTATACTCAGGAGAGACATCCAGCTCGTCGGGCAACGTTTTCGGAAGGTGGATCAATAGAAAAAAATCATTCCAAAGGATACATACAAACGATTGTGGTTTTTACGACCAGTACTTGCTTGGAGGATGACTCTGGGAATTCTTCATCTCTCTGAAAGCTGTTCTCATTCAAAAATATCCGCTTTGCAAAATTAATTCCTTTAATTGTTAAGAGTTCAACAATGGATCTTAACTTAATATACCGAAACGAATAGATTATCGAAAATTAAAAGCATCGAAAGTCAAATTATTTATTTAATTACACCATTACGAGTACTTTCACTAAATACATAACAAGTACCTAGTTAAGTGATGCTTTGCAAGGTACTCACAATGTCGAAAATGAATAACGTGTTATTCATTTTTTAAATACATTAACTAAAACTTTACTTTAAGAGGAACATAACAAGTACCTTGTAATGTTTACAAAGTATTCGTTATGTCAAAAATGAACGTGTTTAAAATCACAGAAAAGACTTATATTTTTCTACAGATCTGAAAGATGTACACTAGATTAAAGAAATTAAAAGTTCTAAATATAGATCTCTTTACACATTTTAGTATTCTTATTTATTTGGATCTCGTCGCTAGACGTACCACTACTGATAGAAGAATGGCGAAACAAAAACATTTAATACAGCCAAAAGGATTCGAAAATCTTGCTGAAAACTTATTTTTCAAAATGAATTACATTAAGTCCAGGTAATTAAAACAATGATACTATTTTTAAAATGCTATTTTTCTATACTTAATGACGTTTAATTTTGCTTAATGTAGCTCTTCAGAAATTAAGTGAAATCTTTTAACAATTCAATTCAAAAATAGACTATAATTGTAATAAGCAGGAATTTAAAAGCAAAAATAAGCAAAATTATACTATTAGTATAAAATATATTCATTAATATACAAACAACCGCAACTATATATTCACAAGAAAATGAAACTGCAAATTTTCCTCTCATTAAAATGCTGCAACTAATAGTCATGAAACAATGATTCAAGTAACAAGCCATTGTTATGTGTAGTATGACAATGTCAAATCAAAACACTATCAAAGATGTCATGAAAGAAATGGCAGGAAAAGCATATCTTCCATCAAGTCTCATCAATAAATACCTTTAAAACATTGCAATTTAAATACACATAATAGCATTAAAATGAAATCATTCTTTTTCTCCTATAATCTGCGTGCCACGAATTGGACAATTTCAATCCATATTCGTTCGAAGCAGATTAAGCTGATATCAGGTTGGATTAAATCACTGGAGGCAAAAAGAATCAGTGTAAGATGTTGAAACAATCCATTCTTATATCAATACTATCTTTATTAATTGAATTTTTGTCGCTGCATTCATTAATTTCATACTTAGAATTAAGGAATATGTGTGTGTGAAATAATATGTAATTTATATTATATCTTAGATGAAATTATATCTCGCCCAAATTATTTTGTCATTTTTAAGAAATATAAAAAGGATAAACTTGAATGTGAAAAAGCAAATTAAATCTTTCCCATTTACTTATTAATTGGAAAAATGACATGTTGAATATTACTTAATATACAATATTCGAATAAAGAATAGTTATTTTATAAAAGTCACAACGAAAATAGTAACTGAAAATGCACACAATTCTGTATTAGGATTTCTTTAATAGACAAATGAAATTGCTCTTAAAATGGGAAATTGTAAGAGTACTGACAAACTTGTATGTCGAACAATTGAGTCTATTTTTTGAAATGCTTTGTTTTTCCCGAAGGAAGCAAGAGTGCGATTGGTAAAATAATTGTCAATTTAATACTTAAAAACTGTTAAATGCTCTGTGTTAATTTTGTATTTGCAAATAAGACTCTCAGGACAACCTCCTTTTCTCAATGCTTTAAAAAAAATGAAACAGGTTCCGTCTAACGAATTCGAGAGAGTTACACTTTTTAAGTGTCAGGAATAAGTTACCAATTCACAATTAGTGCGTTTACAAGCATCAGTCATTTTATCGCCGCCTACCCTGTACCATACGAATCCCAGCTTCGGTGTGGATGTCTTTAGCCTTTCCTTGTATGAATGGTTGCTTACTCTATAAACCACTGAAGAAGTGGATTCCATGTCAAAGTGAGGTTGGGAAAGTGGCGCAGGGCGAAAATAGTCAATTCATCCAAAATAAACGCTCATTTGCACATGCGGAGGTTGTTGGGTTGGGTTTTATGCCGCAAGGTCCAAAATTGGACATCAAAACTAAAATTTTTATTTTGCACATTTTTTTTAAACCCAAACAACTTTATTAAAAAACAAAAATTTCTGTATATAAAAACATTAAAATCTAATATATAGAATTTTAAAAGAAATGAAATAAATAAATGAGTATATAATTATATGAATATAAAATGTACAACAAACTAAATAAAATTTAAAAACCCGTAAAAAGGCAAATAGGTTTCTGTGGGGTGGTTCCCCCAACAAATCAAATAATGTTATAAAATCGGTTTTAAAATAATGTTCTTTGTTAAATCTGTGCATGAAATTAAAATATGATTAACTGAATAGGGTTCATCACACGTCTCACACCAAGGATTTAATTCGCTAAGAAACAAATGTCTATGTGTGTCCGATACGAAGGCGAGTTAATCTAACGTCAGCTCTTCGCAGCGGTAAAACTGATAATGTGGTGAGATATGGAAATATTGAACACAATTTGTTGGTGACCTGCATGCTCCAAAGTTCCTGAAACAGAGTATTGACTAGCATTTTCACACCTTTTCTCACATCTAAAAGAGGGACAGATGGTTGTACTATAGGTGACCCAGCTTTAGCAGCTGCGTCAGCCTTTTCATTTTCCTCAAGACCTATGTGACTAGGGATCCAACAGAAGATTATTTCATAGCCCTTGCCAGCAAGGGAATCCAGTGCTTGGAAAATCTTGGACACAAAAGGATGGCAGTAAATGTTTAAATTGCCCAACGCTTCTAATACACTCAGGCTGTCAGTATACACGCAAAATTTATTAGAATTTACAATACCCACGAGCTGAAGTGCTTCATGACTACGGATGGGGAGGTCATGGGTTCGAATCCCAGCTTCGGTGTGGATGTACTTTCTCACTTGTCTTTATCCTTTCCTTGTATGAATGGTTGCTTACTCTATAAACCAATGGCATGTGTGTACTGAAGAAGTGGATTCCACATCAAATTGAGGGAACCATATTGCAAGACTGGCTGGCACGCCAAAATAATAGTCAAAATAAACGCTCATTAAAATACCATAATTAGTACGTTTGCACATGCGAAGGAAACAATGTAAAATTCCCACAAAAATGAAAAACGTATCATTAATTGAATAAAAGCACTACAAGTTAATAAGAAAATTAGAATATTTGCAATAACAACCCCAGGAATTATTTCCCAAAATTTCATATTTTTCCAGTTGCGCGCATGAAACTAACAAATATAAAAACTTTTAACACACCAAAAATTTCAGAAAATAAAATTTAAATAAAAACACAAAAAATTGAAACTTTGATATACCTTTTATCAAGATCGATTTTTTAGAAAAAATCTGCAGATAAAGTCTTAGATTTAAATATTAAAATTCTGTGTTGTATTCGAACAACAAATAAAAACATCAATACAAAATTCTTCTCAGTTTCCAAACAATATCAAAACATCAAAATTTTGTCAAAGAATTTTAAAAAATAAAAACTCAGAACCTAAAAGCTACATAAAAAAAAGTTTTAAGTAGTTTTTGACCAATCAAATTTTCACCCAGTAAATTTTTCAAAATTGAAACTAAATTGCTTTCTGTGCATTTTTCACAATAAGTGGTAAATTTTAGAAGAACGCAACAAATTTCTAATTTAATATGAAATAATTATATCAAATCTAAATAATTAAAAAAAATTGTGGGCTATACAAAGATTCAATGAATCAGCATGAAATTATTTTACATATTAAAACTTTATAAATTATGTACATGATAAATTTAAATGCTCATTATTTCTAGCGTAAATAATATTCATGTTTTATAATACAAAAGAAATTGTAAACAATAAGTTTACACAGCACTGAAATATCAACCCGAGTGAAAAATTATAAGAAAATAATTCAAAAAAATTTTGACTGTTTTCTCATTCAAAAACAAAAATTAGCTGTATCAAATCAGGCTCTAAAGTCACTTCACATCACGAGAGCTAATTAAAAATAGTTTTCATTATAAAATCCAAACTCAAGGTAAGATTTGAACCCATGGTTGGCGGCTGGTTAGCCACCGGTTGCTCAACGGCTCACGAGACTTAATCAGACCAGGATTTATAGCTTAAATTTGATCCACTTCCCAGTCTGTGGTGAGATTCGAATCCACAAACTGTAACAAATCATCTTCCTGCTCGGAGAATTGAATAAGTGTTATGGTTTATTCATTGTTCAGCAGTTATTTTTTGCACAATCGAATCTACAGTTTAAAGTGAATTCCAGACCACTGAAATCTTCAAAACTCAATGTGGGATTCGAACCTTAGAACTGTTGAGCCGAAAACAAAAGGGCTGCCAACTCAGGTAATCTGATTTGTTGACTGAAAGGACAGGACAGTGCTAACTATTTAGCTTATATTTAATCATACCAGCCATATGTATTTGATACACGTGCAAACATATGTATGTATACACGACCCTATTTGATTAAATCTAGACGGAATTCATTAATTGCCAAATCTTATATTTTAATATAATTTTGAAAGTCAGCAGGAATCCTTCGACAAAAAAGACGCTCAACTGCTTTGATCGCAGTTGGCGGCGCGCAAAGGGCAGGGTGGGAATGAAGTTAAAGAACAAAAATCTGTATCGAAGCAATTGTTCCAGGTAACAAATTTAGTGACGTAACAATCAGTAGATTCTTAAAGATTTATATATTAAATGTTTTATTTACTAGCAAAATTCGCTAGTGTAAGTGTTTGCATAAAAAATATCAAATGTGTAAAATAAAAGTAAATAATGGAATATTAAGTGTCCCGATTTACTATTAAAAATTTTGATTTCATTAATCATAACATTGTTACTAGCGTAAGTTTTAAAAATATAATCTTAATGCTCATTTTACATGTATCAAGGTTAAAAAAAAATTTTTATTGGTCTAGCAGGGTTAATTTGTTGCTATGACAACGTAGCTGAAATACACCGCATTTCTAAATATTTAATGATTCATTCTCTTAGCACTTAACAGCACAATTCATTGCGAAATATGGAAGAAAAAAATTCCAATTTACGTTTTATTTTGGTTTTTATATTTACATGTGTCGTTGTAAAAAAAGTCAAAATTTAAAAAAAAAAAACACCATTTGTATTTAATTTAATATTGTGTCAATCTATCCTTAAAGAAAGACAGTATTATTGTTTTGGGTTTGAGATTACAATTTGTTTCTATCGCACAATTAATTTAGATTCCAGAATAATAAAGAACATGCATTTCAGAAACCAATTAAACAGAAAGCCTTCCGCTTAAAGGTCGGCTTTACTTAAAATGGATTACGAAACACTAGAAATATTTCAAAACCAAATAGAAAATCGAACTTCGTTATTTCAATTATAACTGTAGAAGTTATAATTGAAATAAAAAAAGACACTCAGTTTTGATTTTATCAACCTTTCATTATGAAGATTATATAACGGTTACTCAATGATAACAATTATCTCAGTTGCGTTAATCCGGATCTCTGAGGTCAGAAATTTCTGGCTTCTTTGTAATTTTTTTGCACATGAGGGCTAAATAGTTGCCAAACCACTACAAATGCCCAAGATTAAGTTGGGAATCAAACCTACGAATCGAAAACCAGAGCGCGAACCATTCTGTTGGCGGTTCCAATTAGAAGTCCAATTAAAGAATACCTATGTAAGAATCGAACTCTCAAACTACTGAACTGCAGACTATGACGATGATTATTTCTAATTGTTCATTTTGCAAAAATAGATTCTTCTAAGAATATTTAAAAAATGCTAAGTTGTGGATCTCAGTGAAGCTGTCTCTGACTAAATGTGATACAAATAGGAATACGACGGGATGGCCGCGTGGTCACGGACATAGGGGGGATCAGCACTGTGGGGGAGGACACAAAGAATGTCGTTAGAGTAATTGAAACCATGGCACAAGTTGTCAATCCCATCTCCTAGAGAACATTCCGGAGTGCATTGTTGTCCGGGAGCACGGAGAAAAAAAGAGGCATAGCAAACGTGAAAATTCTGAATTTTTGCAACTGCTGTCTGCATTACTAAAAATATATACAGACCTTAAAAATACCTCTGTTTTTAATCGTGCTGACAAGGGTAACGTGAATTAAATATTTATTTAAACTTTAGTATCTGTGGAAAATTTTAAATACACCAGCGCAGAAGTCAACTTCGTCACTTGGTTATAAATCAAAATAGCGAAGTGATTTAACTGAGTTGAGGGTCTTTAATAAACAGAAAAATGTTGCTAAAACTGCACTGGAATGAGATACAATTACAAACTTATCTATAATTTCCTTTTGTCATTTAATCACACAAAAAACAATATCTGTGCATATTATAATCTCTCAAATCTTCCTGAATAACAAATTCAATTTATTCCGAGAAAAGAGAATTTAAAGCATTGCTCGTAACAGATTTATTTTTCTCTTAGATTTACTAAACAAACAAAAGAGCGCTGTTTAGATCAATAAACCTTTCAACATCTTAACGAAAAACTTAAATTTACGTTAAAAAAGTCATATAAATATAACGTGATATTTCTCGTGACTACAGTTTAATCACTGCTTTACATACTGCAATAGAACACAAAAGTGAACAAATACGTAAAGCAAATTTACGAGTTAATAGCAGCAACTCAGAAACGATTAATATTTGGAGAGAACACAGACATTTTCTTCGCACAATAAAAGGACAAAATTTATAGTTTCGATTAAAATCGACAGTTGAGGTTAAAAAAAGAAACTTAATCTTTCTATAAGCCGATAGATAGCCTTAGAGAAGTGATACATTTTCTCCAGCGGACAAATATTGAGAGAGCGCGAAGGATTAAGAATTCCCTTTCGTCTGGGAATTTCTTTTCCCCATTGTGCAAAATGCAAATTAAATGTAGAAGGATAAGGGATTTTTGAAGAATTTTTCCCTTCAAAGAGAATTGTCGTGGTAAAAGAATCGGGCGAATTGTTCTTCAGAGCAGTTAGATTTCGATTTTTGTTTCCAATTCAAGAACTTGTTAGAATGATGTCAAAACTCACACACACATATTTAACTAAATTTCAATAAATCAATTTGTATAGGTATTAAAAACTCGTACCACGGAAAAAATCCCAAATATGAAAATAATTGACAGCTGTTTCACATTACAGTGTATATTATAATTAAAATTTTTAAATATAAATTTAAAAATACAGATTTTTTTTAAGATTGACGCAATAAGGTCAAACTCATAAGTAAATAAAATTTTATTCTTGACTTAGAAAATAATTTCTTTTTCGGTACTTTGTATAGAAAGAAAATTCGCCCAATGACGCGATTTAACGCCAAAAATTGCAGTTATGTAACTTTGTACATATGTTTATAAATATATTTTTTATATATTTACGACTCACGTTCTGTATTTTTGTGGTTTTTATTATATTTAGTTAAACTTATGTTTAAAAATTGGAAAATTAATTAAAAAGTTTTTTTATTTGTTTCAATAAAGAAAGTTAATCGCTCTATTTTTTGAAAAAAATCACACTTCGAAAAAATGTAGTTTAACAGCTTAAATTAAATAAAAACATAGATTTTAAATTTATTCCGAAATAAACCTGCTTAGATGCTCTTCTTTGTATACACACACATACGCGTATACATGCACACACACATACGCGTATACATATACACACACATACGCGTATACATACACACATACGCGTATACATACACACACACGCGTATACATACACACACACGTACACACACACGTATACATACACGTATACATACACACACACACATACACGTATGCATACATACATACATACATACACACACACATATACACATATACATACACACACATACACGTTTACATACACACATATAATTTAACAAAAATACTGATTAAGACAAATACAAGAATACTTTATTCAATCACCAGCATAAAAACAAAATAGTGTTTACGGTTTGAGAAGAGGGATAAACAAAATGGAAAGAAATACTATTTTTATGAAGAGCTGAATAACCACTGCGTCAACGTCATGAGAGCTCCACCCTTAAGGAACTCAATAAAAGCATCGGGAAAGCTGAAATGGTTTTATTTCCAAGTTATCACGAAGCATCTTTTTTCCCTACGCCATCAATGTCGGCGCAGCGAAAGAGGATAAATAAAGGGACTTTCCATCCCTAAATGAGGGAAAAACTTTTTCCCTCAGAAAATAGTAATAAAAGCCTTTCTTCCGCACACAACAGTCCATTCCGAAGAGGCAGAATCTTTTGCAATTTTATCTCCAACAAAACATCCGTAAAAAAAAGTGAAAGGGGTGACTTCCCCACCCCTTGTCAACAAAGAAGTCGCATTTAATGGAGGGTCCATTTAGGAATTATGAAACTGGAAGAAAGCATGAAAAAAAAACTTATCTAGGAATAAGAATCGAAAATGTGGATACTTGAAATTCAGCAGCTGTACCTAGTTTTTTCTCAACGAATGAAAGTTCTCTGAAAATGTTAAGAAAGAAATCTTAAAAAATATGAGTTGGAAAATTCTGAAATTCCAGAGAAGCTAAGAAAAATTCAGTAAGTATAAATAACAATATATCATTAAATAAAAACTAGCACGAAATGGGTTTTAATAATATGTTGCTCCAGAATTTATAGGAGAAGAGAAAAATAAAGAAAGCACTACAAAACACACATCGGTTGGAGAATACACGTGAATCAAAACACAGTGGAGAAAAAAATGCCATTAGAGTTTAAAAGGATAGCAAAAGTATAAAAAAAACGGTCCCTCATTAGAGCGGGTCATCAATTGTTGAGTCTGTAAAATAATATGTGGCCAGAGAGAATGATATTTTTTTTTAAAGTATTGTGTGTGCATCAAATACAATTTACTGTTCTTCAAAATAATCTCCATGCAATGTTGAAAACGAGTCCTGGAAACTCATGTAAAACAGGAATTATTTCGGCGTTGAATGTCGGTATATAATTTCCTGACTCTGTTTAGTGGTTTGCGTACCTGACTAGGAACTGAGTTCGAATCTCGGCTCGGGCATGGATGTACTTCCTCTGTGTTTCTTTCCTCAGATGATGGATGAATGCCCTATAAACAGGTTTGTGGTGGTGTGATGTGGGTAATGCTACTCGCATCCGTGACTTGGTTCACAGGTACCCACCGGAAAAATGAGTAGCAGTTTCTGACCTTGAAAGGTGCCCGCTATTAGAAGAAAAAACCAGGTATAAAGTTTCTGTAAATCTCTCTTCCTTCAGGACGGACCTCCATCTGGGGATGAGGAAGAATCAGGTGAATAAGAGGGTTGATCGAATGTCACTTCGCGGCCAGGAACTGCCTTACAGCTAAGGCAATGTGTGGCTGGACATTATCGTGGAGCCTTGTGTTCAAACAAATATTGACCTTCGTTGATATTCTCTACAACTCATTCACCGAACTGACTGAAGTCAGCCCTGAAGGAAAAGTGATTTAGGACATTCCGATATTCACGATCATATTTAATACATACCAGAGTCCATAGCTTCCAGTTGAAAACGTATTAAGGTCTCGAAGAAAAATAGCAAAACTATTTTATAACATTTCCAATGATATTCAATTTATTGACTCATTTACATCATAAGGAAGCATCATATATAGATAAATTAAGAAGCTGGATGAAAATAATCTGTAATAAGGGATTTTAAACCCTACTCCAACATATTTTCGCTGGATGGCTTACTGGAAAAGGCGAAAACACATTTGATGCAGAAAATAAAAACAGTATTTTGAAACCAATTTGTGTATTGCTTAATTGCCTAAGGCTGTTGTTGCCTATTGGGAGAACTTAATATGGTCGTATTCACGTGTCACAACAGAGGAAACCAGGAAAATCCCCAAGCATCCACCCCGACTAATGTCTATGCAAAAGACAGAAGCGAAATATCCATTTCCTGTTGTTTAACAGTGGCTGGAATCGAACCAGAGAACTTTCGTTCCGAAAAGCGCGGTTTTACTACAAGGTTATATAGAAACAAATGCTATTAAAAAAAAATTAAACTATGGGACTACTAAACGTAGAAAGGAGATCTGGTGCCAACACATCCTTCCCTAGCGGTTACTCGTAGATTACACTTTCAAAATGGGATAAAGGACTCTGAAAGTTGCAGAATGGAACCGACAAAAGTAACTTTACAATGTGTTGAAATCTGCATCGACTATCAAAATAAAAAGTTTTTATTTGAAGTTAGCCACAGATCGATCCCTCTTTCTTTCTCTCGGGAATATATATAGCGATCATCCTTTTCTCACACTCAAACATTTTACAGCACCAAGTTTTAATTTCAATCGCGCCTCAACGAGAAGCAGCATTTCCCCCTCAGCACACGTATTCCAACGTGCAAGAGGACGGGCGAAAATCAATGGATCTCTTTGATCCTCCGAGGAAAAGGTCCTTTCAACGCCCCTTTTTCTACCCGCAAAACAAAGCGCCTTTCACCAGTCCTCAAGTTTTTATTGCTTATCTTCCCTAACGTCTATTCTCCATCGGTTGTGCGCTTCAACATGCGATTACAATCCTAAGTATCGATATCGTAAGTGTGAGAAAGGATACAATGCACGGATTCAAAAAAAATTTTATACATTTAGCGGATTTTATTTTCTAGAAATATTTAATACTAATGAAAATTCGATTAATTTTAATACGAGGGTCTTTAGCTATATAATTAAGTAGTAATTAGATGAACTAGCTAATTATTTTATTTAATTTGGTTTCTTTTTCGCTCCACTATCATTGTCGAGGACCATTCAGGTTACTATATACAGCCTAAAGCGGGTTACAATCAATACAAACACCAAAGTGGTATTCGAACCTACGAACTGTTGAACCGAAACTCAAAGCGCTAACCATTCGGCTGCAAGTTCGGAATTCAGTGCCTAGACTGTTCACATTTGATGAAATTTAGTTTCATCCAGCTCTTATTAGAATATTCGATATCACTGATGAAACTTAAATCAGAAGAATTTCTCATTCTAACACTTTTAATTTATATATTTTTAAAAAATATTTATTACTTAATAAATAAATATTTATGATAAATATTTATGATAAATATTAATATATATATATATATATATATATATATATATATATATATATATTAAATATTATTAATAAATTATTTAATAAATAAATATTTTTTAAAATTTATAATTGAATTTTTTAAAGATAATTTCATAAATGATTGGAACTTAAATCTGATAATAGTGAGAAAAAAGAATGAAAATTAAAAAATAAAAAAAGGTATAAGCAAAAGCAATGAAACAAATGATTTGATAATAGCTCTCTAATCGGTTTTTTTCAAACGAAGGCTAATTTAATTGGGACTTGTGTTTTCGTGCCACTAAACGCTCGAACAAACTGAGATGAAGGTTTGGTTTTTTGTCGTTCAAGTCATTTTTTGCTCGAGATATAATTAGATATCCAATTTAAAGTGGATTCTTAACTACCACTGCAAACATCCATACCCAAGGTGGGATTCGAACCAATTTTTGATTTTTGAGCCGAAGGCTTTTCAACTGCCAGCTCGTCTTGCACACATTATTTAGGAGGATTTCGAGCCTCAAATCGAAGTGGATGGAAATCGAGGCTGTAAATTTTTATCACTGAAAACCATACTTCTGCCGATTCAACTTGTTAGGAAACAAAATGAAAAATAGAAACTCAGTCGTCAATTAGGAATGCCAATTTTTAATGCCAACTACGTAAACATATTCAAAACTCACACTGAAGAGTTTTGTAATATATTAAGGATAAGACTAAGTAAATTATGCAACTAGATCCGAACTTTGTCCATTAATATTTAAAAAAAAAAAAAAAACCGAAGAGGCAATTTTTCTTAATTTTTAATATGTATATCAAATCTAACACCTACTAGAAATCATTTTAACCCTTTGGGTACATTTGATGAGTAAGACTTGGGCGAAGATATGGGGGACTCATTTCAATTTAAGCTAACGTTAATGTTTGCGGTATCCCCGCCAATGGGCGTTGATCCTATATAATTGCCTGACTTTTATGCAATTTTACAAATTAAATCTGTCCCATGGGCACAAAAATCTTGAAATAATTCAGTACTCAAAGGGTTAAATATTTAGCCTTCTACCTTGTAGATACCATGACTAAGCGTAACTTAACAAAAGAAATCCAAACACCGGACATTCATAAAAGTTAATTATACCTAATAAGCTAACCTTGAATTTGTTAATTGTAAAATGCCATTAGATTTATATAAATAACATTGTATTATCCATAAATTCAAATAATACAATGAGCAAGATAATTAACAACTAGCTAGCAATGAAAAGGTTTTAGACAAAAAATCTCAGTTTGACAGACTGGAGATAGGAATCGAACTCACGATGTTGAACTGAAAGCTAAAACGCTAAGCATTGACCTAGCTAGCGAATTCGAAACTGAAAAAATTAATTTTCAAGAACAACATTATACAAGAAAAGAAACAACTTTGAACATAAATCTTTGAAAAGACCTTCTTAAAAACTCAAATTTATTACTTGGAAAAAGTTATAAAATTTTATTTTCTCTGTTTTTTTATAACTTTTATATACATTTAATTTTAATTACATAAGTAATTTAAGCATAGGTTCAGTGGTCATTGGCACAACAAATTTAATGAAAAATAGGCATTAATAAAAGTAATTAAGGGCAACCCCTACTCACAACTTCTAGTAATGAAAAATCTACATCGTTCTTTTAATTCTGCTTCTTTCATTTGGGCTCAAAGTTTTTACGTATGAGACACTACCACGCGAAACTTTCATTAAAAACTATTAAATTGTCTTTTTTTTTTTAAGATTAAAGAGTAAAAAGAATTTTGTAAAAATAAAATACTTTTCGCATGGATTAAAAAGCTATTAAGATTTTTTTTTATTTTTTATTTTATTTATTTATTTATTTTTTTGCTCTTACGGCAAAAAATTTCTTAATTTTTACTCAAATTTTTTAAAACCTCATTTTTTTCTATTATATTTTTTATTTTTCATGTTCTGATGATTCTTGTAGCCGGCAATATTATAACATTTTATAATATGATAATGTCCTCCTAATTAAAAATAAACAATGTCTTCATTATAACGTCAAATAAAAAATGTTATTTTTAACACGGAAAAAAACAGGGTATTAAATATTTTGCACTTTTCTGTTCAATATTCTTGCATTTTGTTCAATTCATGCTAAGGTATAGACATAATTGAAAAAACAAACTGTCAAATGGAGCGATTTTTGAAAACAAAATGAGCTTAAATATGTAATAAGGAGAAAATTTGGCTTCGGTAAGGGAGAATTTTCTTTAAAAACGATATTTAAATCCAGTAAAAAATCAAATGGGAGAAAAAACTGGAAGTTATAAGCAGTAAATAAAATGCAACTAATTCATAAATTAATGAACTATAAAGTACTTGCACCAATTCATAAAAAGTTACAAATTTATTTTTTTTTCCCTTTTTATGGACAGAATGTGCAAATTTAATAGATAAAGAGTTAGAAATTATGCATGATAAATTTAGTCTTCTCTTGCAATCGAGTAAAATTTAGAAAACAATAGGAATTTAATCTCTTCCCAAATAATAATTCCAAATCCTTTACATAGTAAAAAAAATCATCCTTTACATAGTAAAAAAAATCATCCTTTACATAGTAAAAAAA
>JAPDSC010135539.1:39429-115600 GCA_026290005.1 Latrodectus geometricus | reverse complement strand
AATCATCCTTTACATAATAAAAAAAATCATCCTTTACATAATAAAAATATACTTTAATAAAAAAATTTAAACCACATTCTTGATTTAAGTAAAATATTGACCTTTTCAAACTAAAATTTTCAAAATAAAAATTAAAATGAATTTGGGTAAATTTACTAAAATATTCAGTTTTGATAATTCAGCAATTTGTAAATCAAGTTTTTTAAATTAAAAATATTTCATCTTATTAATAATTTAAATATATTTTTTAAAGCACGGCAATGCATTTATTTATAGAACAGTGCTATTTAATTACAGAACATTTTTTAAAGAATAATGTGTAGTTTATGGAATTAAATTAATAAAAAATATTAAAAAAATTATATAACAGTAACAAAGCAGTGTAGAACACATTTATAGAACAGTTCCATTTCTTTATCATCCATTATGTTCCAATTTAGTTATAATTTTAAAAAAAACTCAAATTTTATGGAACCAAAATGAATTTAAATTTTACATAATAGGTGTAAAGTCGGAACTCTAAAGATCTGATTCAAATTAAGTGAATTGATGTCATTCAACGATCATTTTTTGCACACGAAGACTAATTACACTAATTAGATGGTTACCTATAGTTTAAAGTAGAATCGAAACCACCAACATTTAAGTCCTAGTAAATTCATGAACTGTTAAGTTGAAGGCCTAACTGCTAATCGCCAGATAGCCAACTCGACTTGGTCGGTTGGGTTTTGTAGCGCAAGGTCCAAAAATGACAAGCTGCGCCAAAAATTTAATTTTAAAAATTTTGGGCCAACTCGACTCAAAATAAAAAAAGAGAAAAAATTAAACTGTAAAATGCAGTTAACAAGACATTTATTCAATAGGCAATTCTTATGTTAGCATACATTGGACCGAAGTCGGCACATTAGTGGTATGATATACATTCACGCCAGGGGTGAGAATTGAACTCATGAATTGTAGAGCTGAAGTCCGACGGGCTAATCATTTATTGCTGAATTCAGATGTTTTTCGAATAATTTATAGTTTTAAAACACTTCAGTTAAAAACTAAGGGGTAGTTTACATCATTAAAAGATGGGTTTCATACGATTCGACTTATGAGGTAAGACAGGGAGATTTCCAGTTTTGAGAATATTTTAAGACTCAAAAATACATAATACTTCAATATTTTCTCATAAATCTTCATAGAGGATTGGGTTAAGTTGAGTTGGGATCAACGTTATTTTTCGCACACGAGAATTCATTAGATCCGATCTAAAGTTTAAAGAAGATTTCGAATCACACGAGGTGGAAATCGAATTGAATGCTTCTTTAGAGGGCTTCCAATAGCTGAAAACATAAATTGGCGCTGCATGCTTTGTTCCAGAGCCACCGATAATTTGCAGAATCCATAAATATTCGGAAAAGCAAGACAACGAAGAAATAATTCGAGGAATTAATTTTGATTCTCTGCATAAAAATGGTCGGTTTTAATCCCTTAATGATAGAAATGGAACTCAGAAACTGTCAAATGGATGGCCACAGACAGTCAGTAACCAGCTAGGAAAAACATTAATACAAGTAATTTTAGATTAATTTTTTTTTTTTTTTACGTTGATCAATTCTTTTAATAAAGCCACTCAAAATTTTAAATTTATACGAAAAAAATCGTAAAAAAGATTTGACGATGATCAAAGTTAGAAAAGAAATCATGCAAACACAAAATTTAATAGTTAAACTTACTGTAAAAATTATTCTAAATCTTTTAGGGTATTTCTTTTTTATTTAGAAAATTAATATTTATAAAAATATTTCAGAATTTTACAAAATGTTTACACTTCACAGTTTTCCATTAATTATGAAAACAATTTAAGCGAAATTAAACTACTCTAAGGATAAACTATCATTTCCATAATTAGCTTTTTAAATAATCAATAAATTCAGCTTTTATATGTTTCTATCTTTAAAATACATTAGCAGAAATAAGATAGTAGAAATATTTACTATTTTAAAATACCAAAATATTATCCCTCGTTTTGTATTGTAAATTCTATTTTAATAATGATTTATTAAAGTTTTTAGAAATTTGAAATTAAAATATTGAAAAATACCTTTAAACACACAAAATATATAAAAACAAATTTAGCATTTCCAACTTCAAACTGAAATGTATATTTATTTCAGAAAATACTTATAAAAGCTTTCTAAAGTTTAATATTTCTTTATAAAGTCATTTAAACAATAGTTAATAATTTACAAAAACATATATATATACTCTTTAACTATAAAGAGAATATAATATAATGTGACTTTCTCTATTTAAATTTATTATTCAAGAGTTTGACAAAAAATGCATTTCGTTATAAAACTGGTATCATTTATTAAAAGAGGCGTTGATAGAGACGCTTATTCCGAGACGATAACTCATAAAAATTTCATTAGCAGTCAACAAGAAACAGAGTCTGATAAGCACGTAAAAAATTCTTACTAAAGTAAATAACTAAATGTTTAGCTTCAATTGAATTCGTTCCCAATGGAAATTCAAGTAATTTTAGCTTCAAATTTCGCAAAATTACTTCAAAAAATATAATTTATCATTGTTTATTTAATTACAAAAACATTTTAAGAAATATCTTTGATTATATTAGCTTATTGTGCAACTGATATGTAAATAAGATTAAATATTATCCCGATATTCATTTTATGAATTTAATTATCCAGTACAATTTGGAGTCCCAGTATCATAGGGCCAGGCAAGATGGCCTTTCATCCCTTCAATGGGTCGATACAACTGAGTACCAAGCATGCTTGAGAACTGAGGGTTTCATATTTGGCGCCCCACAGGACACTTATGGGCACTGTAGACCTTATTTCCCGGATTGGCTGTCATGCTATAGAGCAGGGGTGGGGTCTACTCCACATTTAAAAAATCGAAGGCGGTCTACCAATGGCAGAGTACGTATTTATTTTCGTTAACAAGAAAATATGCTAAATTATTAAGTTTTTTTGTACAAAAATAACATATTAATATTTACAAAATAAAAATTTACCGACGAAAATAATCAAAGTATTCATACATCAAAAACTGACCATCCTATTCGCTTCGTTTAGTTGAAATTTGTCACTGTATATCTATGACAAGTTTATCATATTGTGGCTGGTACGAGCTAATTGCAATGCATAAACACGAAATTATATGTTCATCTGTTAAATGCGACCAATATTTGTTCTGAAAAAGCAGCTGTATTGAAAAAGCAGATTCGCAAAGATACCTCGATCCAAAGTATGATTTCAAATACAAAATCAATTTGTAAATATTTGGAAACGTTTCCTTAGTTATTAATTTCCAAAAATCAGTATCGCTAAATATGTTCTGGATTTAAGAAATATATCGTATCTTAATTTAATAGTTTCTTCCTCGACTGTGACTGATGTGATATCTATTAAATGACCTATTTTTTCAGATACTCCATCAATGTTGACGTTTTCCTTAAATGGAATATCATAAAATTCAGTATTTCTTACAACCTAATTAAGTCAGTGAACCTTTTTTCAAATTCTTCAAGTAAGTATTAAGCGAAATCTTAGAAGTCTCGGTTTGGATTGTGGATGCACTCGTCTTCCATGTCTTTGAAGTTTCTCAATTCATGTTTTCTTAACTGAGATGCATACTTTTCTATAGTTTTTTTGAACGTTTTAATTGCGCTCATCATGTCCATTTTAGGTTATAAATCCTAAACCTTTAAACATAAATCGTAAATATTTGCACAGTTTGTTTTAGGTTTTAACAGTTGACTGTAGGTTTTTTTTTTTTTTTTTTTTGGTCGAGTGCCAGCCAGGTTGGCAGTATGGGTGCGCTGCTCCACTCTTTCAACTGAACCGCAATTGGGTGTGGACTCAGTACTCACATGCCATAGGAACCCGTTTATAGGGTAGGCAACAATTCACAACTAATTCATACAAGGAAAGGACAAAGACAGGAGAGAGAGAAAAAGAAAGTACATCCATGGCTGGACTGGGATTCGAGTCCATACCTCCCTATCCGCAGTCAGGAATGCTGACCACTAGACAGAGTAGGCGGCAGTTGACTGTAGTAAATTTTTATTTTAAATAATTCATTGATTCTATGTCATAAGTCATAAATTGAATTGCTAATATCCGAGGTCATTATCGGGATAGTCGCGTAGACTACCTAAAATGTCTTCGCGGTCTACCAGTCGACGTCTTGGTTACCTCTGCTATAGAGTTTAGTTTTACTTTTCTACACATCCTATTTTCTTTCTAAAACAGGATGAAAAATTATAGATATCTAGTAGGTCATTTCCCTCAGCTTTTACAGGCCTTACAAAACGAGTGCCCTGAAAAAAGAATTGTGGTTTAGACCTCTTTATTATTATTATTATTTATTAAAGGTTTATATTGCTTGTGTCGTTTTCTAAAATCTTTTGAGCCAATCAATGAACGTACAGACCAACTAAAAGCAAATTAAATTAGTGTAATGCTTGAAAATTTTTGTTAGCTATGAATTTATTGAATACTGCGAAGCTTTCACGTGCAATTTCGATCGGTGGCGTATTCAAAAAAGCGTAAACACAAATTGTAATGGACAGAAAACAGTACATGAAAAGTAAATATCACTTTTAAAATATACTGTGTGAAAGTAGAAAGGAGATCTAATAAGTTTCCTCTGTACGGTTTCGAAGAAATAACAATTTTGAAAATGAAGAAAGAACAACACTCCTCCATTCTTGAAGCGAGAATAGTTCCCAGAGTGAATTCGCTTAAACTACATGGTTACATAAGCATATTTACAGAGTTGAACGGTTTAAATTAGAAACGCTGCAATACATATTTCAAACTGGAATGCAGCTTTTCTTTTAGATCATGCAGACATTAATGTTCCGTTCTCAATTTAATGCTTTGGTGGAAGAATAGAATGTCATATTGGTATGAAACGCAAATAATTTTGTTTATGTCCAAGATACGTATCAACAAAATTAATATTTTGGAGGGGTAGGAACATAGTATCCCAAAGTAAATAAAGAAAGTAAGGTATCCTGTTTCCTCTGCTAATATACATAAAACAACTTCCTCGTTTCACTTCATTACACAGTAGCAAAATTAGGTACTTATTTCGTAAATGTGAGGCGCATCTTTGCTATTAAAGTATAAATATTCCGGAAACATACCGTAGTCTGTATTTAATCGTGATTTTTATTCCAGTTTATTTTGTAACCAAGCAATGACAAACTCTTTTAAAGCGTTTCTTAACTGTTCACCACGGGGATTGCTTCTCGATGAATTTTCATTGATAGCGCGTCTTAATTACGTGTAAAAAGGCAAGAAATCTGGAAAACTCCCAAGTATCTACCCGATGAATGTGCATGCATAAAGTATGTGTTTTCACAGTTAACTTGCTCGGCCAAAATTGTGAGGTTTTAACGGTCATTTTTTTGCACACTAGGGATAATTACACCTACAGTTTAACGTGGATTCCGAACTATTACAAACACCCATGAACAAGGTGGGATTCCAACCCACGAACTGAAAGCAAGAGTTCGGCTGCCAGCTCGGCAAAATTCTTGCAAGTTTCTCCTGTTGCACTAGTCGGACTTTAATTTCACAGTCAACAATTTTAAATCTATGTCTGCACAAGTAAAAAAAAAAGAAACTTTTTGTAGGACCAATCACACTACATTCTCAACCGGTCCGCGAAATATCCAGCTTTTATAGGCCGATACAGTACCTTTTATGAAAAATACAACAAACTGTCAACTATGTACCTAATCGCGTTTCATAAATTGCATTACCACCAGCGTTGCCAGTCTATTATATAATAGATCTATTATTATTCAGCAGTCCTTTTACGTTACTCATCAAATCTGTTACTATTTTGAGTTTTTATGAAATTTACCTAAATTAAAAAAAACTCTCTTTTACTATTCCATTTGTGGACTTTTAATGAAATTGTCCCCGATTACTTGAACGCTGACAGTGGCGTCAGGGATCTTGATTACACTTGGGCAATTCTTGAAAACTATTTATTAGCATAAATTTTTAATAATATGCTACTATTTCTGTAAATGACCAGAATGAGTAAGAAGGAAACACACATTTCGTGCAAAGAAAGGATTTTCAAAAACCGTCAAGCAATCCATTTATTGATAACATTCTCACTACAGTCCAGGAAACAGAACTTATTGAACTGTCTTCAGATCTAGGATTTAAATCAATAAATATATATCAGTTCTGGATGCAACAGAATACCCCAATCTTCATGCAAAGGCGTTCAAGATTTTATTGCCTTTTTCCTCAACTTATTTGTGTGAAACAACATTTTCGGCTATGACTGTTATTCAGACGAAACATAGAAATCGACTTGCTCTTGCGCCTGCTTTACGTATTGCTGTAACTGGTTTTAAGCCTAGGATTGACAGCAACAAAGACCAGCAGCAATCTCATTAATTTTAGTTTTCCTTTATTTTGGTAAATTATTTTTTACTTATTTGGTATTACGTTGTTCACATTTCGACTAGTTGTTTTGGCTAATATATTAACTAAAAAAACAAATATATCATTCACGTTGGAATTTTCTTGGAGTTTTAATTAAGTTTTGGTGCTTTCATTCTCGATGCAATATTATAAGTAAGTTGAATATACAAATGTAAATTATAACAAACAAAATGCTTTAAAAATTATGTATGTTTTCATGATTTATCTTTGTGAAAAATTGTGCATTGGGTCGAATTATTAATATTACGTGCCGAAATATTTTACCGGTCCTTGGAGTAAATTCAGTTGACACTACATCGGACTCACAAATTCGTAGAGCTCGAGATTGATTGAATAAATAAAAGACAAATGGTAGGGGTCCAACGCTGGAAATCTTTCACTGTTCTGCTTCCTTTAGTGAAGCATAATTTAATTTTCCTCCTAACCAATAGTGCGACTTGCCTTCTGTGATTTGCATATCTTGAACATAAAAGCTTCGAAATTAGCTGCAAGCGATTTAACATATCACTCCAATCGCTGTCGGGTTTGCCGACCCGACACTGCTGAAAAACGGAGGGAGGGGCGTAGGTAACGTTGCGGCCCCCTCGAAAGGGGGGAGGGGAAAGATATTTAAAAGTACGAGAGAAAGTGCATTTATAAATTCTTAAGACACCTATAAGGGGGACGCAAATGATGTGGGGGTGTTAGGAAAGTCTTGGGGGTACTCGGTAAATATTCCATTCAGTCTGTGACTCAGTTACAGTTAACTGTTTGCTCAACGAGCTATGTTTTGCGTGGATGAGTAGCTGATTCAGCCTCAGACTCAATTAGAATGTTTGCTGAAACCGGTGACAATGGTTTCTTAAATGGAACGTCAAATAAAGTAATAGAAAGTTTTTTGCCAAATAATGCACTGTCAAGGATAAAGAGGCCATTTTTTCTTTCTACCGGAAGAGTTCTTTATGTATAGTAAACGAGCCTTTGTAATTTTATTTATTTACTTCGTGAGGGAATTTTTTATTATTTCTCACAAATAAACCTAGGAATTGAATACGAAATGATATTTCATATACGTACAATCTCATTTGTATTGTTAAACAGATGAAAACGTGATAAGTTTTTTATACAATGCTTAATTGTTAAACAATCAAGAGCATCAAACTACCTATTTTGCGAAAAAAAAACTTACATTATAGACAAATCCGTCCTCCAACTTATCTTACTGTTTATTATGTATTTAAAACATTGTTGCATATTCAATCCCTTAGTTGTTCTGAAATTAGTATAAAAATAATGTACAGTTTTAAAACTGGTTTATAAATCAAAGATGACGCATTATTTCTCGAATAAATCAAAATTATATCCATTCGAAAATAAGTTAGATTTTTTCATGCATAATATAGTTATGCCTAAAATATAAAAATAAATACATTAATATAAAATTCAAATTAAATCTGAAGTAGATTATTTCGTGTTTAATTTTCTCTCTTTAATTTTTCTACCTAATACAAGACTAATTTGGGAAGTTTATTGAACGAAATGTAATGGCAATATTAATTGTAAGGTGATAAGTAGTACATTTAACGAAAGGATAGTTTTAATGCGATAAAAACTTAAAGATATTTTAATTTTATGCATCATTATCATAGACAATCTGGAAACAAAGAATATCTAGTACTTAGTTTCCTTATATTTCGCAGTCATTTAGTTTGGTTAGGTTGATAACTTAGTCACTTTACAATTTGATAAAGACTCAATTTCTTAAATTTAGCAATCCGAAAGAAGCATTTTAAATATTACTATTTTACTCAGTGGCACTTTCATTTGTGACTGTACAATATCCCTGTATCAAACAACCAATTGTTAAATCTAGAAATTGGGATGAAAAATATCTAGTACTTTATGCATTTACCTTGCTTCTGTCCCTTTACAATCACTATAATAAACAGTCTGTTGTTTCTGAAAGAAGCATTTCAAGTACTTACTGCATGGCGCTTTAATTCGTCATATTACAAACACAAATTTTAGTGCAATTTAAAGATTATTCCAGTTGTTACAAATATGAATAACCAAAGGAATCCCTGGACCGCTGAATGTAAAAATAGAACACTGACCATATGGGTTTTAGGAGAGAAATATACTATAATATATTCTTATAAAGTAATAGATTATCACTTATGTACTAACTTTTTCCTTCTTTAACCCTTCTTTGCATAATGGTGGAAATTTCCATCATAACCTATAATGCCCAAAAATTATATAAAAACACTTTAAGTTGATCGTGTTTGGATACCTTTTTAATGTCCATTGCATAAAAAGAAACATAGCTGTCAAAAATAAACAAGTGTCATTATCAGTGCTTCAAGTTGTCTCATTCCGCTGTTTGTTGTAGTTGCAATAAACGTATGATTTCGTTTATAATTTTCTTTTATTATATTAGAGTTTCTATTGCTAAAAAATTGAAAATGAGTGGTTTGTAACACGTGTTTCTGTTATTTTCCTCTTTTATTTCTATTTAGTACTAAGCTAACTTCGGATGATGATGGAAATTTTTAGCATATTGTTTTTTGCTAAATTTAAACTATAAATATATACTAAGATTTTTTTAACCATTTTTCCTTTAATTTTGAGCATGAATTATATCAACTTGATTAATTTCACCAATAAAGAAAAACTCATGCAAAGAAGGGTTAAGTGAAATTTTGGTTTTTAGGATTCTACAGAAAAAAAATTTTTTTTTCAATGTTTTCTTTTTTTTCCCCCTTTTTGCACAAAAGGGATAATTTACTTAGAAGAGGGTTTAATTCGTACATTTAGTGTCCCTTGTTCGATTCAGTTAAAAATAATACACATGTTATGCTTCTGCATGGACGCCTCTCTTTCTTTTACGTTTCAATGAGACATCGGGAGTTTTCAAGAAAAGCATCCATGGCCCGAGGTTAACCCATGAACTGTTAAATCAAAGGCACCAACTCTGACAGCTCATCCTTATTCTTTCCGGAAAAAGTGCTTTTAAAAAAAAAGACTTATGACAATGAAAAACAAAACATAAGAAAATTCTTTGAAAAATATTTTCTAATCCAATTATGTCGGTCAATTGTGTTTCCAATTTCAGTAAGACAGAATCCAAGGCGTATTTTTACAAATATAAATCGAATGACAAGCAATATCGGAAGTTTGATATCTATTCTTAAATTAGAAAAAGGTATAATTATACATTTAGTTTGTTTTAAGAGTGTAATATGACTCTTTCATTTCTTTTAAAAAAATATACGAGTATTAGATTTAATGTATAGAACTTAAAACATTAGATAAGAAATATATCCAAGAAAATTGGCTTTAAAACAATAAGTTTTGAGTAAGCACTTTTACCATGAGCATTTTACCATGAGAAGTAAATTAAAATCTGCTTTTGTGAAATAAAATCTACATTTTTAGGGGGAAAACTTGCCATGTTTTAACATTACAGAAGAATTAGAAAAGCTAAATGCATTAATAATATCATTTATTCCAGAATCTCTGTATACCAGCAGTCAGCACAAATTCCAAATTAATTTCTTTTTGCGGATTTTTTTTTTACTCAATATTTAATCATAACAAAATTAAAAGATCTCTATCTAACATAACTTTTGACCGCAAAGGCTAATTTTTTTCAGAGCATAGTTGATTCTTTCTCAGTCTACTGCAAATATTTTATGGCGAAGTGAGAATCGAACTTGAGTTCTTTGAGTTGTAGGCTACGGGGTTCACCATTAGGTTACCTGCTCATCGTAATAGCACCAAGTTCCATAAAATAATTAATTTAAGTGTAATATTTTAATGAATGAAAATAAAATGGAACCAAGGAAAGAGCTTTAAATGTTTATATTACCTAATCAAAAATACTATCATTATAATTGTTTACACACACACACATACATCAGAATTATAATAACTGAATAGTTTTAACTTATATATATATAATTATAAGTTAAAACTATTCAGTTATTATAATTTACACAAATAGTTCAATGTTATTTGAAGTGTTAAAAACAATTCACCGAATAAAACAATTGATCAAATTTGCATCGAAAAATTTTTCTTAAAATTTATCGAAATTGTTTATATGTAATCCTATATTTTTACATAATAAAATTTCCCTGGTTTTGTATAAAAATATGCATTTCTTAAGACATCAATTTATAAGATATTCTTGTTTTGTTTGATTTATCTTATATAGCAATACGGGAAGTAATCTCTCGCTGCATTGTATTTAGGAGGAAAAAAGATAAAAATATAGATTACGATAAATAGCTCTGTGGCGATTCTTGGAACTTATCGCCAATTTTGTTTTCCTCTGGAGACAATTTTATCAATGTTACTAAAAATGTGGAATTTTAGAAAAATGTTTAAAAAAAAATAAAAATTTAAGCCCGTTTTTTGGTCAGCTATGTAACCAGATTTAATAATAAATCATTGTTTTTGGTTGAATATGTTATTACAGTCCTTCATTTTCAAGACATAGTTCTCACCTAAGTTATATCTTGTTTAATATACACGCAAATCTAGATTGTACTATAACAATATAAGAATAGCAAATTAAATTCGAATGCTTTCCTCACTTCATAGAAATTCCAAGTCCTTTTATAAAATTACTTAAATTTTTGAAGAATTCGCTATTTCTCTGACCTTAATGAGATCAAATTGGGTAAACTTAGCAATGCAAAAAATAAACGTTGGTCAACAAACCATGAAATTCGGTGACCTCATAGAAGTTCAATACAAACTAATTGGCATGCATTAAGAGACAGGGAGACGACGCGCTTACATTCCGGATTTATTGGCGACAACTTCAATCAACAAGCAGCCTATTATAACGCCAAAAGTGCTCGTGACAGTTGAGATATAAGCAAGATACAAAATGAAGCACCCTCCGCTACTATTAGATTTGCCCCCGCTGACAAGTCGCAGGCGCAACACACCATAATGATGTAAATGCAGCCGGCACTTGTCGAAAATGCAAGATGGATAGATTAAGAAAAAAGGCTCCTCTTGATTCTTCTTAATTACATCACACCAACCTCTTGACGATAGAGCAACTCTCTCTACAACATTAATTCATTGAGAACAAAAGTGGTTCACGACGCCAACACACAAATATTTAGCCATTACTTTTAAGATTTTTTCTAGAAAAACCGCCAAGGACAAAACACCATCTTCGCACTTTTAAATCACAATTAGGATAGAAAAAAAATTATCAAAAAAAAAAAACTTTAAAGATAAGAATTATTAAAGTATTTTATATTTTACGCCACGGCATTCAGTTAAAATATATTATTTTATACAATAGAAAGACTAATATGTACAAATTTATAAATATATATAGGATTAAAATTATATTTTCAATAAAATATGCAAATTTAAATTTTTCTAATGATGAATAAAAAGCAACATAATATAATTTACAACATTCAGAACAAGATTAGAAATTGATGAAATATCCGCCAAAAATAATTTTTTGGCGCCTAAATTATAATTTAGCTAAAAATGAACAAAACATTGAAACAAAAATTAATCATTACCCTCAAACACAAATCAGTAAAATGCAAATTAAATTTCAGCTTGTAATTCGAACTATAGTCCGTATCGTTTCATGTTCTTGATTTTATTGAAGATATTGTTGTTGCACATTTGTCATATTTACATTACTGACCAGTGGAGTATTTTGATTTGAAATTATACAGAAACAAGATGGATATTTTAGAAATGCACTTCTACATGGCATCACTTAATATCCCAATAAACTTTAAGAAAAAAACTTAATACAGTAAATGTTTTTAGAAAACAATCCACATCTTCAAAAGCATTCAAGAGAATTTTTTTTTAACTAATCTACAAGGCTTCACCGAAGTCATTTAAAACAAGTTTCAATAACATAAACAAGAAATTAGATTTACTTGTCGCACAACGTTTTGTACACGAGGATTACTCAGATGTGAATTTAGTTTAAAGTAGATTCCAAACCTTCCCACAAGACCATTATAAGAATAGAACCCACGAACCTTTTCAGTTCACTGAGCAGACAAATCAAAAATGCAATTAAGTGATGGAAAACTGCAAATGAGCTGCTTGAGTTATTTAAATAAGATTAATAATTAATGGCGTTAATTATATTTTAAAAGTAATTTGACTTAAGAAAATAATTTACTAATAATTTTGATGTAGTTCAAAATTTTACTTATTCCACGTCGCAATAAAACCATTATAAAGTAAATAATAATTACCACAATACTGTAAATTTAAATTGTACAGTGTAATCCACTATATAATATGCAGTAACCACAATACAGTATAATATGCAATTTGAAGAAGGAAAATCTGTACTTATGACAACTAAACTCACACACAAAATATTTATCATTAAGAATGATAATATAAATACTATTTGGTAATGCGAACTCGAAAAAAATAATGAAACAAATATATATAATTGAAATAGCATTTAAAGAAACAAAAGTACAATCTTGATTCGTTATAAGCGAACAGAAGGTTTCTGTAAGTCACGAAAGAAAGAATTTTGGAGAAAAATAGAAAATTTTGAAGCAAAGTATCTTTCTGTAAGCTTCCTCTAAATATCACGGACTTTAATGCCACACAAAGATATGCCACTTTGCCGTAAAGGGAAACAAATAATTCCAGACGCTAAAAGGAAGGAAGAAAACTACTTAAGAAATACGAAACAAAGTTTGTCGGGGGGGGGGGAAGACACTTTATCAAGCAAGCGGCGTGGGTCAACAAACGATGAAAAAAATAAACCAAATTAAAAATTTCTTTATGATGAGCTCAAAGTTTTAACAAAGTCTCCAGATCAAAGTAAAGCCACTAGACACAAAATCAGAAATCTGCAAGACTTGACTTCTATTAAAACTCTAACCCAGTCATTAAAAAAAAATAAAGAAAGAAAAAGCAAAGAAAAAAAGAAGTTTATTAATATTTTTTTTAAAAAAAGCAGGATTTTATTTAAATTAAGAGAATCTGGAAAGAAAAATTTGAATCCATTTTTAAATTATTGTGAGACTAAATTCTTCACAATAATTTCCCCTTTTGAGTTCGTTTTCTAAATTATTAATTTTGAACATTATTTAATTTAAATATTAGTTTGGGGAAAAAGTTATCCATTATTTTTTCGGTAGACATCTGTAGTGATCGCTATCTCGTGAGGTATCTATCAAACAATTTCAGATTTATGCTCGTTGGAAAGGTGACATTGGACACTAAAATATCCTCTTGCGGTTTTTTGTTTGATTAATTTCAGTTACGAGTAAAAGGTTTTAAAAATGGAAGACAACAAACAGAAAATTCGACACATTTTCGTTTTTTCTCTTGTAACGACGAAAAAGATAGCCGGGTGGCTAAAATTGTGAAAGGTGTTTATCGTCCTATATATGACTGTAACAACCAGTTACGCACAATTTTGGTTTCGTCGATTCCGTTTGGGTATTTGGATGCTAAAGATGCACCTCGCATGTATACAACATCGTCGAAAATGTCTATAAAATATCAAAAATGATCAAACTAGACAGCATGTCAGCAGTCGTAGCTTCACCTAAAAATCTACATGAAAACTGTTTTAAACCTTTTTACAAAGCGAATCTGAAAGTTGACGTAAAAATAATGGATTTCTTTTTCCCCAACCTAATATATCAGGTAAAATAAATTACGAAGAAATCCATCTGTTGCTTATTTTTCCAATCAAATATAAACTTTTAATATATTTTGCTATTCATAACATTTTTTAGTACGTCTTCCTGAATGAACGAAACACAATTCGAAAATAAACTATTAAACAATATGTTGTTACATTTGGTTTCAATCAAGTATATAAGGTTTAAATCAAAATAATTACAACTTTGTTATTTCCAAGTATTTCAGTTTGAAAAAAAAAAATCTAAAGTAATAACATCTGAATGAAAACTCGCATATACACTGTACTAATCAGATATTACTCAATACATGTATACATTTCAGATATATATTCGACAGATCATATATGATATAAAAATTCATACACAATGAATATCGAAACTGGTAATCGCCTGAAATTTATATATATTTCTAACAATTAAAAAAAATTGTATTCAGAAGATTTCTCACAGTTTGATCCATTTCCTGTTTATTTTTGCGCAAGAAATCACCAAAACACAAAGATTATAAAGAGTACTTCCAAGGAAATCTTTTTAACTGCGGTGCACAATTTTAGGGAAAAATTTAATACCCCACGTTTAGAATTTAGTTTTCCTTATTAATAAAACAACTCATTATAATCAAAAATTTTAAATTTTTAAATCTTCATTTTTCAGAAAAAAATGAGTAACTTCTTAAGTTTCAAAATAGAAAATTCAATCATAAAGAGTTCATATTCAATCCCCTGATATATAGCAAATAATAATTACAATTTAATATATTTAACCTTGACCGAATCAAAACAGCGTTAAAAACGAATTTTCTTCAGATAATTTTTCCATATAAATTCTTATAAAAGTTTTAAAATTTTCTTAAGTTTGAAAATATTTAATTTTTTAATTATTAACTTAATAGACTAAAAATTTCATTGATCGAATTTTCAACTCTTATTTCTTTTGAAAACTTATTATAAATAATTATTTAATGACTTCTATAGTAACATATGTAAAAAATATATAAAATACAAGGTAATTAAAATTTATTAGCATTGCTTTCTTCAAATAATTATCAGTATCACGGACAAAAATCTAGTTTTAAGAACCTGACATTGATTTTGTTACTTTTAGTCTAATTAAAAGGAAAAATATTAGGTACGGGAAAAAGAAATCCATTATTTTTACGTGAACTTTATGTAACTTCTTTTGGATTCACTTTGTAAAAAGGTTTAAAACAGCTTTCATGTAGATTTTTAGGTCTTGCGCGTTACGACTACTGACATACGGTTAACTTCGATCATTTTTGATATTTTATAGACATTTTCGACGATGCTGTATCCACATGCGAGGTGCATCTCTAACATCAAAAATACCCGAACGGAATCGACGAAACCAAAATTGTGCGTAACTGGTTGTTACAGTCTAATATAGGACAATAAACACCTTTCACAATTTTAGCCACCCGGCTATCTTTTTCGCCGTTACAAGAGAAAAACGAAAATGTATCGAATTTTCTGTTTGTTGTCTTCCATTTTTAAAACCTTGTACTCGTAACTGAATGAATCAAACAAAAAACCGCAAGAGGATATTTTAGTGTCCAATGTCACCTTTCCAACGAGCATAAATCTGAAATTGTTTGATTGATACCTCACGAGATATCGATCACCACAGACGTCTACCGAAAAAATAATGGATTACTTTTTCCCCAACCTAATATTTTGTACAAATTATATAGCTTTAACAGGACCAATATCGCTTTATAAAGAATATAATTTTACAAAAACAAACGTAAAAAAAAGGTGAAACAAAAACATTAAAAACAGTTCGTTTTTTAGTGGGTAATCAATAATATACATGTTATAATATTCGTCTGTGCAGAAGTTATAGCCATTTCTGAAGATGAGACTTAATAGCAAATAAAATGGTTCTAAAATAATAGTTTTTTTTACTTATTTTGTATTTGATATAAGAATATAAAAAAACAAAAATCTTAATAAAAAATAAACACAATTAAGCAATATATAATTTTGTACGTCAGCAATAATTTGTAAATACATACACAACGTAAAATGCAAAAATCAAGAAAAAGTTTCGAAAAAACAATTAACGCTAAAAAAGAATTAATTAATGTTAGAAACGAAATCACTTAAAAAAAAATCGAGTTTTATCATGCAAGCGAATTTAACTTAATCATTTATTTACAAGGAAAAAAATTTACTTAAAGCATTTAAGGAAAATGTGGTTTCCTTTTAAGTAAGGAATACGTATTTATGGTGTATAATTGAGCGCTAAGCAATTAAGAACTGAAATTAATTATATATAAATACTAGAGTTACTTTCGGCCTTCATATTATTGATCATAAGAGCAACAAAACAAATAGTACTCACCCTCGTTAAAATCGGCAGACACCCCCATGTACACAATGCACAGAAAAACAACTTTCACATAAACACACCACATGTACTTCGGTACTTTCCGTAGGTCATGCATGGTGCAGGATAAGAAGACCTTTTCACCATTCGCTGTCACAGAAGCCGGCTTTCTCATGCGGCATTTTTATGAATGAATTTAACAACGACTCATTCATTCCCGAGTATTTAAATTATTCGAGGAAGCGAGCAGAAATGACTCAATGTGCAAAAGTTTAGGTGAAGCAATTGCAGTTTGTCTAGTACAGCAAGTTTACTCGCCGTTGCATTAGTAGTCAACAAATAGTTCTCCGTTCAATGCACATCGGATCGTTTGAGAGCAGCAGACGCTTCGATACAGAAACGAAAGGTGGCACTGCGGCTGCGCGGCAGCAATCGACTGGCGAATTCGGAGGAACCGCCATCTGTCGAGGTTCTTTTCCCCTCCCTTTGGATGATTGAGAAATTGCCACTCTAGTTGATACGAGCGTTATGTGTGTGTGGAATTATACAAAAAAATAAATTCTGAATTCTAGTTGAACGTGAAATTCGTCTTGCTGAATTCTAATATTAAGTTGAAAATTAATTTTGGAATATTTTGTTGGATTTTTATGATTTATTTGATCTTTAACTGCTTCATAAAAAATTTTCAGAGATAATGAGTTATGTTGATGAGAGATACACATACAAAAAAAAAAAAAAAAAAAAAAAGAATTATTCTTTTACTTTTTTAATTCTAAAATCACGCTGAAATTTAATTATACAACAACATTCTGAATTCTAGAATTTAGTTTAATTCTAAAAATCTTTTATTGAATCTTATGATTTATTTCCTCTTGATAAAAATTTGTCAGAAATGGGATTTATCTAAGTGAAAACTCATCAAAAAATAAAAAAATTCTATTCCCAAAATCATGTTTTGAGTTTTAGGATCATCCTGAGCTCAAAATCAATTTTCTGAATATTTGAACTAATCTCAATTTTGAAATACCTAAATAGATCTTTATAATCATGTTATTTATTTAGTCTTTAAAATTTTCATGAAAAAAATTATCAGAAATTTAGTTTTCTGTAAATAAAAGTTCTCTAATTAGTAAAAAGCAAGGGAATCCAAAATCACTTTATGAATTCTTGAATCACGCTGAACTCCACAATCAACTATGTTGAATTTGATTTATTTTATCTTTGATCTCAACATAAAATAAAATTGATGAGAGGAAAAAGATTTATCCGCGTTTTAATCAAAACAAGAAGTACAATTTTAATTAATAATACTTAATAATTAGTAATAATAAGCGTGTGTTTTTCTAAACGTCATTAATAATTCGTATTAATCGATTTTCTTTTATAATTAATAAAGATATTTTGTCAATCAATTTAATAATAATCAGTTCATTGAAAACCGCAATTTTTACAAAAATCATACAATATAATAATTGCTGTTATTTATATTTATTTACTTTTAAAATACAGGTCATATTACAAATATTCCATTTTTTTAGCGAACTAATAATCTTCGCCAAGATTAATGATAACTCTTTACTTTGTTTCTTTAAATTTACAACAATTTGGATTACCATTGTTCACATAATTTCAATTTTAAAATCTTCCCCACTTAAGATAAACTTAGATCTTACCTCTGAAATTAGAATTTTATTTTACAAAGCACACACACAAAAGCATGCTAACAGATAGTGTTCCTTTGTTACAATAGTGTCTCCTAGTAACAGATAGATTCCTATATTGGCAACCGAATGGGTAGCGTTCTGTCCTTGTGTTTGTGGGTTCGAATCCGACATAGCGCCTGTATGTTTGCAGTGGTTTGGAAACAAGTTTGAAGTATAGATACCAATCTATTTATCAATCTTACTAACAAAAATTACCATTGTGTGACAAACCAAACAACTATTACTAAATTACATTTTTTTTTTAATATGCTGTGTTTTATTCAAAGTACGTGGCTTTTGTTTTATTCAAAAATCATAAACATTATATTCTGAAAATGAACTTTTCACTCACATATTTATATTCATATTGTTTTTCATACGTTAGGGGTTAAAGGTTTTTAATTTTAAAAGGCGCAACATATTTCCCATTTTTTGATTAGTAACTGCACAATCAGGGGAGTTTCTTGAATATTATCTGAATCTTCCACCTCATTTAAAACCAATTTTTCTTATTTTTCTCTAATATTTTATACATGCGTGTACGGAGTTGTGTGTGTGTTTCTCCCTCCCTTTTGCCACTGCAAATATCTTCTATTTCAGCGTTTCTGCTTAATTCACCCAACTCCGTCATTTCCGGTTTCGATTGGACTTCATCACCAAGTCTTCCCCTGAATTAACCTATTATATTCCTATTGCCAATCACTCTTTTTTTTGTTTTACGCATACATACATCCACCCCCGGTACTTTTCAGTTATCGTTGACCAAATTTGGCGTTAAAATTTTTGGCGAAAGTCGCCAATAATATCACATAAAATCGCTTTCCTTCTTAACTAGAGAAATTTTTGTAAAGTTAATAAAACAGAAATTTTCATCATGACTATAAAAATTGTAAAATTGGCTCGTTCAAAATATTCCTCAATTAAACGTCAGCAAGAATGAAGAATTATTAACTGGAATAGGACAAATCATTTCAATTCCAAAGTAGCAATTGTTTCGTTTCTATTAAAAATTATTAATTTATTTAAATTAGCCATTTTGTTCTTAAAAACAAATTTTTACAAAATATTTTCATAACGCGTTTTAGTCTAAATATAGGCTCAAGACTGTTTGGCATTTTGTTACCATCGCGTGACTTCCTTCTTGGCAGAATTTTTTTAGATAGTAGTGGACTGTTTTTTACGTGTTGCAAGGGAGAAAACCTGGAAAACTCTCAAGTACTCCCCTCGGAAGACGTACATGCAGAAAGTGAGCTCTGAAGAACGATTCCTTACCGCTAGGCCAAGATGTGCCCCCACATCAATATGATGTATTTTCATACTTCGCATTTCCTAGTTTACACTAGGGATTTATCTGAATCCGTTCCACCCCTGTCCCAGAATTAAGGCTGCTAGAGCTTCAATATTAATAATAAGACTCTGTGTGACCAAATTTTAGAAATATGTATAGAAAAATTATGATGGTTACACGCCGTCTACTTTGTTATGTGGTCAGCGTACTTGACTGCGAATGTCCTGGGTTAGAATCCCGTTCGGGCGGGCATGAATGTAGTTTTTCTCACTCTCCTGTGTGAATGGTTGCCTACCCTATACCTATGACATGTGTGTACTGAGGACTCCACACCCAATTGAGAACCCCTATTGCCAGCCTGACTGGACCTCAACGAAAAAAAAATTATTGAGATGTTAAATTCCTTTCTTTTTTTATTTTTTAACAGCTTTTTTTATATAAAAATTTTAATTACAACTAAAACAGCCCATTTAAATTAAAAGAGGGATCAATGTCTTTATGAAAGGTGAGGTCATCATTGGATCGTGTTCAAAATTACGATGTGATAAACTGTGTTGAATAGCTTTTCAATCGACAAATATGAGCAATATTTCGAAGAAATGAACAAATACGATTCTTTCTTTAAAAGCATATACTTAAACCTATAGCGCATTTGGTCTCACTGTGGTAAGTTCCCACCTTGCAGAGCAAAAGGTCTCGATCCTTACCACTGCTGGCGATGGACATTGCATATACACCTGTTGTGATCTGGTAGAGCCCAACTCAGGGAGCACCCATAGCAGGAATCGAACAAGCTGCTAAAAGACATACCGGAAGTCAAAATACATTGCAAGATGAAATATTAAAAATACTCCCTAATCTCCCATATGGGTGCTCCCCAATTGTTCCGTCTTAAAGAGCCATAACATCAGCCGTTGAACAGTTGTGTTATTGTAATGTAATATTAATTCACATTATGACTATTTTCTTATTTTTTGATTCTCGTGCGGATGAAATAGAAATCCCTGAAACAATCTCCAAGAAATGCCGACTCAATCAAAATACATTTACCGAGGCTAAAATCAATATCAAGACAAAATATTTTATAGATCACAATTTTTAACAAGTTGATATCGTACGCGAACAATCTTCTCAAATGTTTTTTTCTTAATTATATCCATATATTGTATTTTATTTATTTGATTTGGTTCAGATAAAATTTTAATATCGGTTGGTCAATTCTTTTAAGCGGAACTTCGCGATTTATTGTTTTTAGTTCACTTGTGTGGCAACAGAAATGATAAAAATAACATTCAGCACAATAATTAACATTTCCAGTCTCTCTCACACACACAAAATTTAATAAAATCTATAACCATGTTACATTTTTATCAGGTTAAAAATGAAATATTAACTGAAAATACATATTGGGCATTTGAGAGAAAAAGCCTACCAGATTCAATATTTCCCGATGGAAATATTTTAAATTAATAATGATGTCATAGCCTCTATCAAAATTATTCCAAAACATGTAATAAGTGGATAATTTTTGCTCTAGTCTTCAGTGAACAAGTTTGTGAGTTCATTTCCTACTTCAAGAGAAATTTTTTTAATGATTCGAAACATATTTTGAATAATAGGCTTTTGTTAATGATTCTTGTAGAAAAATAACCCTAAAGAGACAAACCAATTAAAATTTCAATAAAAATGTAAGAAATTTTTCAAACCTTCTTTAATCAATACTTTAATTCAACAGTTCATGGGTTCGACTCAGAGTTCTGTCGGGATTTTCGCGGCGATTTGGTATGTACTTTCAATATTGGATACCAGTAAAATAAGATATCAAATTCAAAATTGTGGCCGCTGATAATCCAACATAAAAATTTTGTTGTCCAAAATATTTCATTGCAACAGTTTAAATTATTCAACACTGCATTAAATTCCTTTTAATTAAATTTTGAATTGATGCTCAATGATTAACGTTTTTCTTTAAGTATTCACATGACAACTTTTTCTAGTTACGGTTTAGTTTATTCACTGTCATTCTTTCTACGTGGAAAATTAAGCGTCATACCAATCAACATCTAAATAAAATTGGGGGGGAAAAAAACGAAATAATTGAAGAATTAGTACACAGCTCAATTATACTAACAAAAATTATCGAATGTACTTTCCATGAAAAAAGCGATTATATTATTCAGTACTAAAAACAGATTATTTTGAACCGCGGTCAAGAGATGAGATCGGCAGCAAAGCTGGCCCATCCCTGTAAAGAGATGTTAACTATTATCAATACTATACTTCTTTTCATTATTCCTCTTTATTCTATAGAAAGTGTTAAGAGCACATTATGGTAACAAAATCTAAATCATTTTTCGTCTTTCATGATGTGCTGTAAGAAATAAAACAAATATTTTAACCTTACATCAGTTGTTTCTTTCGTTACAGTTCAAATCCTGTGTACATCACTTTATTTTACTTATAATTGGTCTGTGAGTGAAACAAATAATCGTTTCCACCCATAATGTTAAATATACAATTTGGTCCACCCATCCAATGTGTCTGTGGGATGAGCTCTTCAGTGAGCAGTTGGAAAGAAAATTTTGGCCAATATCTCAGTGGGATCGGTTATTTTATATATTATTGGAGATTTATCTCTTTCGATACCGCTATTAAAAACTAAATACTTATGAATCATTCAGTAAAGATAAAATTATTTCATGTAGCATGCAAAGCACATTAAATATTAATATTTGATTGATTATGCAAGCAATCAATAAATCACAACATCCACTTTATGGTTAGTTTAAATCGGCAAGGACGATTTAAATGTTTTTGTTTTTTTTTTATTTTTGCTTTTAATTACTTTTTAATTATTTCAAAAATATTATATCCAAATTCTCCAAGAATTTTCCTCAATACTTAATTTCCAATAAATATTAAAATCCGCAAAAAAATTTATTGACGTATCATTTTACAAATTAAACATTTTTTGCCTCATGATATCAGTTATTGCAGGCTTCGTAATTCATCTCCCAAACGATTTCGATTTACTTCCCCCCCCCCCACCTCAACCACACCGCAGGGGGCCCTCTAATGACATACCTACCTTCTCCATTAAAAAGGCCTAATTTACATACTTCAATCTAAATAATAATGTTACATTAATAAACCCAAATTATCATAATTACATAAATTGCTGCATCTTCGGATGAGGAGGGAGCACCAAGGGCACTCCATTATAAAAGAATCGCAAAATGATATTTCAGATAACTTTGTGGTATCCAATTATCATAGTTAGAAACTAATATTTTTTGTCACCAGAATCAATTGAGGCTGCAAAATTATAGTAATAATGTGTGGTTAGCTATCAGGTTTCCTCTGTTACTATGGGTAACAAAAGGGAAATAATAAAGGTCACTGTGGGCTGATTAGGTTCTGTGGAACAAGGTACAAAAAATTTCTGCTAAATGGTTGTCTGGAATGAAAATTCGGAGTTATCATTACTGAAAAGTAACGGGTTCGATACTCGACCCTGCCGAAGTTTACCACGCGCATGTACATTAAATTTCTCCGAATTAGATGAATCATATGAGATAGTAAACAATAAAAGACTGGTGTTGCTAGACGAGAGCAAAAGCATGCCATACCATTCCTTTTCTTCTTGAGCTTGTCAGACCTCTGCATTGTTGCATTTTGTACCATGCTCCAAGCCCAATTTTTCCTAGTTCCAATGTCTTGGGTCACCTACTTTGTTTATAAAGTCTGATAGGCCCTCAATGGAGTTAAGGTGTAACTCTTTAGGATATGGATTACCTAGAGTAGTGAATCTTGTAAAGGCAAGAGCATCACACTCATATAGGATATGATTCTACCCCTGCGTGGCATTTCCTACAAATTAATTCATGTTTAAAAAGCCCCATTGTATGAAGGTGTTTCCTGAAATGATAGTGCCCAGTAATGAAGCCTACAATCTTGGGAGTCTAAGAATTTCAGATGAGTTGAAAATCATACTTTTTGCATGTTTCTGTCCAGGAGAATCACGCCGTTCATCTCCTGTTTTTCCCATTTTTGAATGGCCCTCCTAGTAGTCTTCATGTTGATCCCACAAAAGGGTTCCATTCCTATTCGATAGAAAGAGGATCCCTGTTCATCAGCTCTTTCATTACCTTCTATTCCTATATAACCCAAATAAGAATTATTTTATTCCCAGTTCCATACCATACTCTGAAGCCATTCGATGAAACTTGTCAATAGCCGTGATGAATGTAAAATCAAGAGGACATTTCAAAAATCATAACAATAGTTCGATTTCTAACTATTCAGATTCTTCAACATATTTATCTTTTATTTATGTGGCTATTTAACGGAATAAAGCTTCCTTAATTTTTCAATGCAAAATTTCAGTTTCAGCATAATCTAGCAGTGAAACTTGTGTTTTTTCGGAATGAAAGGTCCCGGGTTCAATTCAGCCCCCTGTTGAATAATAACAGATAGATATTGAACTTCTGATTCCTGCAATGACGTCTATCAACAATCATATTCAAAAGTTTTCTTTTGCACACAGTGAATACGATCATCTACTTATTAGAAAATCCTTATAAAGATTCGAAACAATGTAGATGTTTAAAAAAAAGCCTTACAACATCATTGAGCTGCCAACTATACACTATGTATAATAGAATTATTACAAACATGTAAGTAAGCTTTTTTTTAATATATTCTTTCAATTCTGGTCATTTTAAACACGAAAAACAGCAATTTATTTTTTAAAAACGAAGACACTTTAAATTCTTTTCATTCGTGTTTTAATGCATTTCCTAACTGTCACAACAGGAAAGGCAAAAACGCATTCGCTAAAGAACCCAAAAACAATGTTTTTTCAAAAATTGAAAAAATAGCGCTTATATATTAATAACACTGTGGGAATATAGAAAGAATTGCCTTAATATTTTTTCTCTGCTCACAGCAGTAGCACATAAATGGCAATTTTATAAAAAAAAAAAAAAAAAAGGAAAAGAAACCTTATGCTTTTTTCTTGAGGAGAGTAAAGTTCCACTGCGAAATATTACATCGCTTAAATTAATTGCACCATATTGCATATAAGCAGTTTTTCTACGAGTTCAAATTAGCGTTAATTATATTTTAAATTAATTACAAACCAAATGATGCGTTAGTTTTTAAGATCGAGATACTGTTTCATTTCATTCCCTTAGACAACGACAGTTCATGATTTCGAATCCTACCTTGGGATTGGATGTTATTAGTATATCGGAATCTAATTTAAACCGTAGGTGTAAATATCGCCCTCGTGATCAAAAATTTACCTTTGAGCGATAAACATACCCTTCCTTTCAACTCAACTCTGCTCAAAAATTCTGATGACAAACAGAATAAGAAATTTAATTGTATAGATAAGCGCAGCATGCGGACAAGAATTCTGAAATTCATAATCTTAATAAAAATAAATATGAATAAAAATCGTAATGAATATGCGTTGATCACTCTTGGTTCAAAGTAATCTAAATGTAGTAAACTTCTTAGAATTTTATTAGGTGATAAATTGAATTATTTTCGAAGTATTATTCTGTCTGAAGATTATTTTATCATACATGTACTGATTTTAGGATAACAGAATTTTTTTTATAATAAATAGAATTTTTTTTCTTTATTTAACAGAGGTTAGGATTAGATTTATTAAAGTAAAAAAATGTTTCATGAAAATATTCAACAAAATTTACTAAGTCCATGACCAAAAGTATTTCATAAATATCGCATAGGAATATTTATTATGTGATGAATATAATACACATGACATGGCGAAAGAAATACCAAGAAATTGTATCCGAATGTCATATTCATTTTGATTATGTTTCTCTGTGAAAAATTCAAAAAATAAATAAATAAAATCTATGTAGTATTCAAAACTTTGTTGAATTAGATCTAAAAATTAACTCTGAATATATAAATAACCATTGAATTATGCAATCCATATGCATAAGCACACTAATGTGGAATTCAATTTGTACGGAGATAGTTTACGTATGAAAAGTCCACAAACTAAATAGCTCGTTGGTTTTCCGATGCCATATTTTATTAAGTTTATAAACACTAAAATGTAACACAGTATTGTTGTCGTGTGCCAGCCAGGCCGACAATATGGGGCTCCACTTTTCCAACTGAACCATATATGGTGTGGACTTCCTCAGTACACACATGCCATAGGTACCCGTTTATAGGGGAGGCACACACAAAGAAAGGACAAAGACAAGAAAGAGAGATGCCAGGATTCGAACCCACCCATCTGTAGTCAGGTACGCTGACGGCGGCTAACACAGATAGCCAAAAACTACTGAACAACATTCCAGAGGAACTTTTAAGGTTGTTTCAAAAAAGGGAAAAATCGCAAGGACCCGACAGATCTGTTGAACCAAAGCTGGGACAGCATTAATACTTTTTTGTAAAAGGAACATAATGATTGAACTTGGAAGGAGACAAAGAATGGCAAACATTTCTGACATTCATTAAAACAATACTCGACTTTATTCTGAGATTTTTCCCGAAACTCATAGAGTGTGGCTTTCAGTGTAATCTTATTTTCATGCCTCTTAGCAAGATTGAAAGCAATTTAATACAGTACTTTATTGTAAGGTTATCCAAATAAATATACATATTTGTATGTGTTTATAATATAGTCTTCTGATATGGATGTGTGTGCAGTAAGTAAAAATAAATAAATAAAAATTACAGCACATCACGAAAAATCATTTAGATTTTGTTGTGCACATACCACAATAAAACAACAGAATCAAAATTCCCTTTAAAAACTTGAATTTTTTACAACCTTCCTTCATTACTCATTAACGAAGGATGTACGTTAGGAATTTTCAAATGATGTGAAATTACATGCAAGACATAACACAACGTTCTCTTAAACAACCACAGTAAACTATTATATTTAACAATGCTTATCTGAATGGTCTCAAATACAATGGTATTGCACATAATAATGATATATAATTAATGAAAACCTGCCAAGTTATTTTGTTAGTATAACACAACAGAATCCTTCCACGCGATCTCTTGTGAAATGCGGCGATTATATTCAATTTCTCCCAAGCACATCACTCGCTGATCTTATCACATACATAGATAAGAGGCCAAATTTATACATATATGGTGACTTTTACTATGTCCGTAACAGAAGCGAATGAAACCTTAGAAATATATTCAGATAATGCTGCTTTTATTTTATAACGGTCTCATTATTTTTTAATATAATTTCATTGAATTTTTACCTTTAAATATGGATAATACAGGGGCTTTTCACTTTTTTTTTTTGGGGGGGGGGGGGCTTCAATTATGCTTCCAACAAGTATTACTATTATTCGACCACCACGGTTGAGATCTGTCTCCGGTGGAAGGGTTCATTCTTTCAGAGGTTTGGACAGTAAAATGATTTCGCAGTTTAGGGTTAAAACAAATTCTTCGCCCGTTCTTCTCTTTGGCGAAGAACACGATTTTCCCCTCTTCAGTCTTTGCTTTCTACTTAGCTTAGAAGGTTGTATTCTCCGCGCTCTCTTGCTTTTTAGTATTTTTATTTTTATTAAAACTGTTCTTTTCAGAACAACACATAATGTCTCTAAAAGGGAAAACATTGCGTTCTAAAGAACGTAACATCGTTAATAACGTGCGTATAATTTTTGAAAATGAAAAGTTCAAATGAAAAGAAAGATGCAAAGTCTACTTCGCTTTCGATACCAATTCAGAAAGCACAGGAACGTACTGCGGCTGCTACTGGTGTTTCTTTTAGAACTGTCCAAAGAATTAAAAAGGAATCCAGGACTGATAGCAGGCTTTCAACTCCTGGGAAACAGCGTAATCGACCTGCAGAACGCAATGTAGTTGTGAACAATTTTGATTTGTGTGTCATTCGAAATACAGTAAATGAATTTTATGCGTCTAATAAAGTTCCTACTATAAACATATATGAATTAAAATAAATTCCACAACATTTTAAAATATTAGTATGTCGTAATATGATGAAATATGTATCTTGAATAAAAAAAGGCTGTAAAAAGTTAATTTATTACTTACGGAGTTTCTTTTTTGCATAAAATGGACGTTCCTTATATGAAAACTGTCTTCATCTAAATTAACAACAAACATATTCTAGAAAATCTCACCCTTCCCCATTTTCTCAAAAATTATTACGATAACACAACGAAAATAAAAAAATTTTGGGCACATAAATTATTTATCTTTCGGGTCTACAGTTTTTGTTCCTGTTCTTGTGAACGAAATAAATTCTAAAATCTATCTAATAATGAAATTTTCATGACAAAATAAAAATATTTTCATTCTAAATGTTTTGTCTAACATAACTTAATATATGTATTTATATATTTCTATTCTGGTACTTGAATTCTTCGAAAAAGCATAACACATACATATTTTATTTTCATTCTACATCAAAAGGTGCAAATTAGCCAAATATGGTAACCTATATTGAGGCGCTTTCTCCTCGTTTCCTTCTCCGTTCCCTAAATTATTGAAATAGACTTCTCTGATAACACGTGACTCTTACGTCACACCCGCCATCTCCTGGCGGTCGCACTATAGGAATCAACAATTGTAAATAACAAAGTGATAGTTTCTTGAATAAATTAAAAAATAAAATATCATTATTAGTTTTTTAATTACTGCATCAAATAGATACACAGTAGTCCAGTGGTAGGAAAGAAATCTTCAGAGTGAACGGCTCTGAGTTCGATCCCAGCTACTAATAAACTTTGGGCTTCAGTTTTGCGTGCATATCAGTCATAGTAGGAAGTCATACGAAGGAATGAATATGTACAACATTCTACTGAATATTCAGCATACATAGGTTCTCTCAACAAGACGATCTTTCACTGTTTCAGGTATTGAACCAGTTATTTTCTGTGCTTTAGAAGGAAAACTTTTCACAGACCTGCCGTCAAACTTATCGAAAAAGAAACATTTTGTACAATAATAAAAGCTTTTGTTAAATAAATATACAATGGTTTCCCATCAAATTACTGTTATAACAATTTTAGTCTATATTTATTTAAAAAAAAAAAAAAAAAAAAAAAAAAGAAAGAAAGAAAGAAAAATTGATTTTACAACTACGAAATTTCTTCAAAAAGTGTGATTTTTTGACAAAATTATTCACTCTCCAATAGCAATCATTTTTCTTTCTTGAGTATTTTTAGTTGTGGGTTCCTTAAATATAATTTAAATAAATAAGGAAAAACGTAATGTAAATATTGTGCAAAATCAAATTGTAATATCTTTGGATGAATATTTCCGACGAGCGAAGTTCTTACTGTTTCATTTAAAAAAAAAAAAAGTGTTTCTTCCGTCAAAAATATTTCCTTATTATCTTCATTCTATTTGACGAATAAAATAATAGCAAAATCAACATCATTTCTTCAACGAATCTTTAAGTGTTTCAAAAAGTCTTTGTAAAATTGTATCCCAGTGAAGTCTCTTCAGAACAAGAGGTTCTTCCTGAACAACAGGTGTCGTGTCAGAGATGCATGGCATAATGTCAAACAAGATGAGGTCTGGAAGCAACGAGTAAATCACTCGGGACCATGGACACATTCATAGTTCGGATGGATGGTATTTTGAAATGATCGATACACTTCTAACATCTTAAGGCCAGTGGAGAACAGGTGCATGCAACAGTCTTCTATACAGATAATATTATTCATCAATTGAAAATATCTGGTCCTTCCTCTCCAATTGATGACGCATAGACTTGAAGCCGTATAGAATGAGATGAGGCTCCAAACCTACCCACCATCTCGGGTATCACGATTTTCTACTAATTTCCTGTAAAGGCCTCTGTGGCCCGGTCGGTTAGGAAGCCATTCTCTGTATCAGAAGCTAATAAGTTCAAATCCCGACTTAACCAAAGACCCGTCGTATTCTCTAAAGCAGTGTTTCTCAACCACCGGTCCGCGAAATATCCAGCTTTTATAGGCCGACCACTGATACAGTACCTACATTACAATAATAATAGTTTAAAAAATAATGTAATCTTTGATGAAAAATACAACAAACTATGTACCTAATCGCGTTTCATAAATTGCCGTACCACCAGTCTATTATAATTATCGACCCATTGAGCATTGGGTCGAATTATTAATATTACCGGTCCTTGGAGTAAATTCAGTTCGCTAAATAGGTCGCAATGTCTTCCAAATGAAATGATACCTCTGAAAGTATTGGAGGTCTTCTGCTAAATTACAAAGACTGTTAGAAATTGGAAAGTCTGCTGGTGCACCGCTTGCAGTTTGTCTGCATGTTATATTATCTTCTTTTATTTCATGGTGTTTTAATAACCAGCAATGCTTATGACAAAGATTAGTTTAATATAGCTAAGAGGCCTCATTAACAATTCGGCATAGTTGGTGTGTGGTGTCGTCTGCTCATATAATTCAAAACTTGGTATCTAAATATACAAATTCATTAAAAAAAGATGTTAATTTTACAAACAAAAAATAAATAATTTTATTAAAATTCTACTTCATCTATGTTTGGCAAAAAACTTTACTCAAAATTAACTTTGCTAAATAAAAAAAATTGAATCGTCGCTCAGAAATATGAGCTGCATGCAATGGTTTCGATCTGAGACAGAAATCTACTCGTCTGGATGATAATGAATGCAACAGGAAATGCCTATTTCGTCACAGTGATGTGCGCAGAAAATCTTTTTCTTTAGAAAAGAATATCTTTTACATAGAACAAGTATGCTCATAACCTCAGCAGGGTTTCCATATATATTACATGCTAAATTGAAAGGTGATTCGATTTTCTCAAAGAATCATGATTGTTTTAAAATAATCATTAGAAACATAGTTTTGTAATAAATATTTAGTATGCTTATATATATATATATATATTAGGTTGGCGTAAAAGAAATCCATTATTTTTACGTGAACTTTATGTAACTTCTTTTGGATTCGCTTTATAAAAAGGTTTAAAACAGCTTTCATGTAGATTTTTAGGTCTTGCGCGCGCGTTACGACTGCTGACATGCCGTCAACTTTGATCATTTTTGATATTTTACAGACATTTTCGACGATGCTGTATCCACATGCGCGGTGCATCTCTAACACCAAAAACACCCGGTTGGAATCGACGAAACCAAAATTGTACGTAACTGGTTGTTACAGTCTTCTATAGGACAATGAACACCTTTCACAATTTTAGCCACCCGGCTATCTTTTTCGCCGTTACAAGAGAAAAGCTAAAATGCATCGAATTTTCTGTTTGTTGTCTTCCATTTTGAAAACCTTGTACTCGTAACTGAATGAATCAAACAAAAAAGCGCAAGAGGATATTTTAGTGTCAAATGTCATCTTTGCAACGAGCATAAATCTGAAATTGTTTTATATACACCTGACGAGATAGCGATCACTACAGACCGAAAAAATACTTTTTCCTCAAGCTCCCTGATCATGCTCTTAAATTTGATAGCAGTCATTAACTGAACAATAGAAAACCTGCGGACACCCGATATATTGAGATATTAACGTGGCCTCCACAGAGTATTCAAATTTTTCTCATTATCGGAAGGTAATCACTCAAGGCGGCTGAGACACGCAATGTCCTCCATTTGAAATGATGTGGGTCAAGTATTAGGGAACATAAATGACGCGCGGCACTTAATTGGTCAACTCAGGGATAGGTACCATGCTGGTGCAATAAGAACAATACGGTCTACCTCGACAGCAAAAATCAGAAAGGAACCTTTGTACAGCAGTGATTATTATCAAATCTTCTCACTCCAGAATCCATAAATATGAAAGTTGCTTCCTGTATACACACACTTTTCAGTATGAGCACTACACAATTTTCGTATCTGACTTATTTGTTGCTCAATATTCACATACAGCTAGACTGGGATCTACAGTATGAAGTGGATTCTGAACCACTACAAACAATGTAAACCCAATGTAGGAATCGAACCCACGAAAGATGAACCGAAGGCTAGAGCAATAAACATTAAACTGTCAGCTCGGCATCTTGAGATTTGGTTGGTTTGGTTTTTAGTCGCTCATTGATAACTTTTCTACACGCGAAAGCTAATTTGATAGGTACCTAGCTTAAAATTGATTCCAACAGCCAAGTGCGAGGAGGAAATCGAACCTATGAACTATAAAACTGAACACTTGCCAGTACGACACGATATTGTGAGAATAATGGAATACAAATCCTAATGTGCTTGGATTACCCTGAAGTCAATCATGGTTTCTTTGATCGGGACCTTCTCTGTTCTAAAAGCAACAAACTATTTGCAACTGGATAGAATAAAATTAATGCTCGATTTTTTTTTTCTTTTTATAACACTGCTTTATAATGAAATTAAATTAACGAATTCTGTAATATATTCCACTTAATATACATTATCTTTCTGCGAAATTGTCAAAACAAATATTTATAGAAACATATGGAAAACGCAAGGTATTTACGTATGTTTCCATAGACAAAAAGTATGTTGCAAAACGGTTTAATGCCAAAACTTTTCCCTCCGTTTTATATAACACCATTAATACTAAATAGAAAGTAACCACCATGTTTTAAATATGTATAATGTGTGTATCTGAAGATAAGAAAAAAAGATCGAGTATTTTCAATGAAAAAAATAGATAAATCTAAAAAATTTTTAATTCATATTCAGATTTTTATCTTAACACAGTTGAGAGAAAAAATGTAATCGTAAATTCAAAATCTGCGAAAAATAAAATAAAATAGAAGAGGTAGTGTAATCACAAAGAGTCGCAGTATTTGGCGTTAAATTGTACTGTTTGGCGACGATATTTTTTTTAACGAAAGAATACATGAATTGGAGAAAGAAATCGTAATTCATAGTACACAAGGAAAAGACAACAAAAAATGGAATTATGCACATTGAGAAATAATGAGTTTTTCTATGAATATACGCCATTATATCTTCATTGTGTTTTAAATATCACATTTTACAAACAATCTTCATTTATAAAAAAAAAATTTCATACCGTCCTTAATATTTTTTAACCACAACATAGTTATCAACTATTTTGTCGATTCATTTTATTTATATATATTTTTTTAATCATTCTTAGTGTTTTTAGTACTTGTTATTTATCGAAATATATTTTTTTAAAATCGATAATACAATTTGAAACAGATATTAAAATTATGAAAAACATCATTATGTAAAGTATTGAATTTGTGAGATATACTAACTTGAATCATCTTTATACGGAAAAGAATGTGTGATTAAGTTAAAAAAATATATATATCTTATTTTTTTAACTAACCATCAAATATTTTTAAAATAGAGATAATTCTAGATAATGAAATCAAAATATAGAAATCCTATTTGAAATTTTGAGAGTTGTTTTCAAAACCTATTTTTAAATGAACAGTATTTTTACATTTTTTTTTATATGAATCAAGAATTCGTTGGTATGTATTGCTTTCAATGTGTTTCATGTTTTATTTAGTCTTCCGCCATTGTAAATTCGGTGACCATTTTCATTTGGCGACGCGAATTACATAAACATGACGCCAAATGACCCGGATCATAGAAGATTAATCATAGCTTTTACAAACAAGAAATAAGAAAAACATTTTTTTAAAATTGTATATCATTTAGGCCATTTTTTATTGAACTAGTTTGTCAAATTGAAAAAAAAAAACAAGGCACATAAAACAACCATTTTGCTAACACACTTAAGTACTGTTTCTTGTTGTGTGCACTTATAAAGGACAAAAGAAACAGCTAAAATAACATATTTTACACATATTTCAAAAACATATACTATTTGACAAAAATATCACAAAAAACTCGAAGCCTGTAATAAAGAAAAAAAAATTTAATTCTCTATTTGGATAGTTTGATCATAGAAAATAGATTATATAATAATCTGAAAAATATATGTTCAATGATTAATTAACAAAACAATGATACAATATCAATAATTTAACGTCATTTAATTTTTATAAATATGATAGCATAAAAATTCAACTATCAACCAAATGAAGTCGAAAAAAGCTTAGATACGAAATCTTCATATTAAATTGATGAGACAATTATTAAACATCTTTGATTTCAGATCGAAGTTGCTACATCCATTCATGAAAATAGTTGAATATCAGTAAAGCTGCGTGGAACACTTAGAACATTTTTGATGCCTCACAGAAAACATATGTAAAAAAAATTAAAATATGAATGAACCATTTAACATACAAAATATGCTGCTTTAAAGCTAATAGAAAAATTTATCATAATTAATATAAAAACAAAATTTATAGATTTTTCTTCTTTTTTTTTTTACTGCGCTTAATATTAGATACAATATTAAAGGAATTTCCATGTGAATATTATTTTAATTATTTGCCTATAGTCCGAAATTGACTATGAGCTTTTATGTTTAGAAATTTTGAAAAAATTGTTCTATACAAAGATGAGTTTCATTCAAGCGGTTACAGTTATTTTCAACATCAAAAAATTAAATATTTTATGTTTCAGAAGATACAAAATATATAAATTTCTAATACATCATTGAAAATAACAATAAACAAAAGAAACTAATTTTCTAATTTCTTTGTGATTTGATTTGTTTATCGCTCTACAGTCACTTTATACACGAGGTCTTATTTGGTCACGGTGAACATTTTCAGTTCAGTTTGATGTCAAACTATAACATCCACATTCGAGCAAAGAATCGAACCTATGAACTACTGAACTAAAGAGCAGAGAGTTACTTATTTAGCTACCAGCTGCGCATAAATTAAGAAACTCAAGAAAACTATAGACTATTTGTTGGATATTAAATGTTAATAATATGAAAATTAAATTCAAAATTTATCTTTTTAAGAAAAGAGACGGCAAAAATATCGGTATTTTGGAGTAAAATAAGTCGAGTGAAATTTATGTGAATGGCTGATCTTTTCTAACTTCTAGAACAGTTGGCGACTTAGTAAATTTGGCGATGTAATGTTTATTGGAAGCTCAAAACTGAATTAAAAAATTTTGATTGGTTTAGTACCCAATGTGTATTCTTATCGGATTCATATATATATTACTCAATTTTAGTAACATATCAATAAAATATGTTTGAATTTTTTATTGGAATATATTTTTATTGAATTGTTTTATAATTTAGAAAAACTTTTTTTCTTTTAAAAGCAAGAAACTTTAAGTCTTAAAAAATTATTTCAAAATATTGTTCGTTTAATCAAAGAATGTTTGGAATAAATAAAATTCAAAATTAAAATTATAAAACAAGTTTTCATAAAATTTTTATTACAAAATATAAATATAAATCATAAGAATAATTATCAATTTCATGCAAATAATATACAAAATAAAATTCATTTTTTTAACTAACAAGAAAATCGTTAAAAGAAATTTCATTTCTTCAAAATTACACACCACACACCTTGAAAAAACATAGATATTTATTTAGCTAAATGCTTAAGTAAATATATTCTTAAGAAAAGAGAAAGCAATTATTATTTTAAACTCATATAAAAAAATTATTTTAAGTTATTCTTATTTTTTATTAAAAATTACATTAATAAAACATACTTTTTAGAGCGTGGATTGATAGATTTAACAATTAAGTATATGCAATGTATTTCATTACTTAAATATGATAGGATAAGTTTCAAAAATATATATAGACATTTTTTAAACAATAAAATTACAATTAAATAATTCCTGATATTTAGATCAAATTATTTTTGCATCAATTAAAAAAAATATTAGTTTCCTATCCGAGGCTGAAATGATAATGTTTGCAATGAATGAAATGAAATTTACATCAGGTCTAAGGTTATTAATTAATTAATTAAAATAAAAACAAATTTTCCTTTCGAACTTTTGATTATAGCGTTTGAAATTAATTCAAAATATAATTAATGCTGATTTGAACTCTGTAAAGTTATTTACCACTCTCTATGTAATTCGCTTAATCGATAATAGTAATATTTCGCTGAGGAACCCTTCTCGCTTCAAAAAAGAAACTTGTGGTTCTCCAATTTTTATAAACAGCAGCTAAGTGTAACCGCAGGAAGTAGAGAAAAATACATTACGCAGCCCTTCTCATCCCTACAGTAAGTTTTCTTAAACAATAAAAATAGTTAAAAAAAAAAATTTTCCTCAAGAAAATGAATTTAGAGTGGTGCATGTTCTCGAGTATGTAATTAAGCACACGTTTCCCTAAGTCAAACAGTTGCTACTTTATTTATTTATACAAAATATTTCTGTACACCATTCAGAATTGATGCCATTCTAATCAACGCTAAACATAGTCTGATTTGATTGGAACAATGCCTCCTTCTCCTAGACTTTGTGTGTCCACTCTGTTAGATGTGCTATATAAGCTGCTCTACCGATTTAAAATTAAGTCATAAGAGTTTTTAATCAACTACATAATACGCAAATATACTTTAATCCTATTACATAGTATAGCCCAGATATTTTTATCAGAAAAAAAAAAAACAGTTATGCAACAATTACTACTCTAACAATGCTCTGCATTGTTGACTGACAGAATTTCAACGACTATTGTCTAATTTCTGTCTGGGAGGACTTTTTTAATAAACAGTACATCATAATTGCATATTGCAAGGAAGTAAAACCCAGAAAACTCCCAAGCACCCATCCTGATAGAAGGCAGAAGTCTCATATCTCATTATCCACCAGTGGCTGGGATTGAACCCGGTATCTTTCACAATGTACAGCAATATTCATGAATGATCCATTGAAGCCTCAACAGTTTTGACTAATTATTTTGTACATTATCAGCTGAACTCTCCCCCTGTTATTAAATATTACTGATTTCAATAATCAGTTTCAATATTTGTGATAAATCTATTGAAAGATAACATTAATAGTTTGACAAAATCAAGGAATCAAGTCATATAATTCTCAAGACTTTTTTTCTTTGCTTGTTTCTGTTAATTACTTATAAAATCACATGTTAAGTTTCTTAGTTGCAACTCAAAACTTTTTTTTTTTCTTTTTCAATATAGTAATCTAATACTAACATTTTTCAGAATCATTTAATTGGGTTATAAACACAATTTAGTTTAAAATTTATAAGGAAATTCCCGATTACAATGTATAACTAAATTTATTTTCATAACTAATAAATCATTGAACAGATTTCCCTTTCATAAATAATAATTAATAAAAATTAGAGAGCGACAAATCTTTTTAATATATAGAAGAACAATATAATCTTACCCAAATAGATTTTGAGACATTAAAATCAATATTTATTTTAATATATTTTGAGCTTTTAAAATAAGCATTTATTTTGATCGCACTAAAACCATTCATGTACTCATTATAATCATTTTGTGTCACATACATAAAAATGCATTGCATATTAAAAGAGAAACATATGCAAATTAGTTATTTTAGAAAAAAATTTCAATTTTAGTTTGCCGTTTTTAGTACATTAGAATAATGGGCAAAAGCATGTCATTTCAAAAACTTTTTGTAAAAAATTGAATTTAATATATAAATTAATTAAATGAATTTAATATATAAATTAAAATTTTTATACAAAATAGTTTTCTCAAAATTATAAAACAATTCATTTTTCTAAAGAAAAAAAAATAACTAAAAGCTTAAAACAGTAAAACTTTAAAAAAAATTTAAATACATACTTAATGTAATGTTTTCAGATTTTTAATAAATAATTTCAAATAAAAGAAATGACAGTTACTCAGCATTTAGCTAAACAAATGTAAATTACAATCATAAAAATGGCAGTTACACAATTGCAAAGACAAAACAAAATAGATTAAATAGTTACAGATATATAGGAAATAGACTAGAACATTGGCGATTTCTTTTTGTCATAATACCAAATTAGCAATTCCTGGAAAACATAATTAGAAAGACTAGAAATATTACTTAAGCACTCTTATACCAATATTTTAAGGAAATAAACGATTTTCAACACTAAACTGACTCATTAATTTCTAACTAAAAGCCTAATAGTGAATGATAGATTTACATAGATTAAGATGAGTGCTTGAAAAATACAGTAAAAGATTAATCTTGAAGGAAGCACGTTTGTTGTTTACAAACTGTAAATTCTATTTAATCCAAGTTATCACATTTTTTCATGTTATCTGACAGCAAAAATATACACATATGAATGTGAGAATCTATTACACACATTATGGAAAAGTTTAAAATTCAGAAATTGTGAACTATTTAGGTAAATCGATCACAAAGTAAATTTAAGATATTTGAATTGGAATTAATATATGGCTTACAGGATCAGAGAATTCTTAATTAAAAAAATTATGTTACAATGCCCTCTCAGTGTATTTTTGAATTGTATGAATGTTTTGGCTTTTGTAAGCAAAACTTTTTATTACATCAGTAAGATATTCAACAACATTCTATTCCACTTATGCTAGGACATTTTCAATAGAATTCTTATGATCCAAATTTTATTTATGTTTGTTACATTTCTTTCCAAATAAATAAATGTAGCGATTATATCAACCAATTCAAAAGATTGCATCCATGCTAAAGTCAGTTTTGCAAATAATTATGCATCAACATTACAATTCATCAAACTTACATTTTTTTTTCTAAGTACAAATTTAGTAAAATGGACAGTATTCTAATAGGAAGCAGATTTTTAAAAAAAAACGAGATTCATCAATTACTTTGATCAATTAAAATTGAGAAAATAACAAATCATAAAACAGACATACTTAACACTCCTTACTGCAATTTTAAAACTAAAATATAACTAATTGAGCAATTCATGAGCATAAAAGGTCAGTAAAAATGTTTGTCAACAATAATTAATTACAACAATTTAGCTTCTCATATAAGTGTCCAAAAAACTTTTCTAAATATTCCACTAAATAATAATATTCAAATAATTAACAATAAAAAAATACATTTATTTTTGAGTACTCAAGGGAATATAAAATGAAGGTAACAATCACATTTATAGTTTGAATAGCTGAAAAATATGAAATTTAAAACATGATGCTCTAGATTGTTTCATCACAGTAATCATAAAGTTGTTTATATATGCTTCATAACCTCAATAGCTATTACTATAGATGCACAAATGCAAAACAAAATTATCTTATTGTTTTTCATATCTGATAGACTTTGTAAAAATTTAACTGAGATATATATATAATGTATATGTAAAATTTACGCAAACCTTGTCAAAACAAACAATATAACACCTAAAAATAGTTGTACGTTCTATGAATATTTGTTCAAATAAGCACTAGGCACATATCCTTTATTACCATGACGATCTTCCACAAACCACCATTCAGAGTTCCTGTTTAAATCGCACTTATGTAATATGAGTACTACTTGTCCTTTCTTTAAAGCTAACTGATTAGGTCCAGTTGGTGCAAAATCATACAAACCATAAAAATACTAAAAAAAATAAGTCTCATTAATTTACAAAGTTGGCAATAATAGGAATACAAACATAATGCAAATCCTGTGTACATATGCATATATGAAGGTATGTATATAAATAGGTAGGTATGTAGATACATTTATGTATACATAGGTATGTACAAATATACTTCAGTAGGTATACCTCTGCATATATGTAGGCAAATAAATATAATACACACACATATGTACATATTAATCATCTTTATAGTTAAATATATGGTAGTAAAGAAGGTTAAAATTATTTACTTTATGCAACTTCATTGGAACATAACTCTAAGTATACACATAAAATCTGCAAAATATATAGCAGACCCTTCATATACTTAACTCAAATGCACATACTTTTGAAATATAAAAATATATTTAATTTGAAATAACTGCTTTTCTTTATGGTTTTCAATTAGTTACTTTTATCTACATTCTTTAGTATTTATAATTAGTATGAAAAAAATCAATAAAAATAATTATGAAATGCAGAATATTTATATTATTTAATCTTTTTAAACAGTATTTTTTCTCATTATTTTAAGAATACTATAAAATAAACAGTAAAAATATATAAACTTTTATTGTTTGTATAGTTTAATTACAATAAAACAGTTTGATGAATTTTGTTAAAAATTTAATGAATTTTTTTTATAAAAAATATAATTGCAAAAGTTTTACTGAATTTCATTATTGTGAAGAATAACTTTAATTGCATGAGTATTTGAAGAAGTATGTTTGTATTCAATTTGAATTTGGTATTTTCGATTATAATTTAAGAAGCAGGGTTATGTTAAAACTAATTAATGTATTTATTTTTGCAAGCAATACGAAATTTCGACTTTAACTTCATGGTAATGTTACAAAGATTTACTAGCCAAATTCAGAGAGAATTTTTTAATTTTTCTTGGTTTATGACGCATTATGAAGAGGGGAAAAAAAAAAAAAAAAAAAAAAATTTTTTTTTACAAAATAAATTATTTCAATACATAATTAAAATTTTTGATTTTAAAAAAGCATCTTAATTTCCAGCCTAGAATTAAAATTTATTTAACATGTTTCTTTAATAAAAAATGTCATTTAGGAAGGAAAACTGTAAGAGAAAAAACAAAAAGACTTACTTCATTTGCTGTCTCATCATAATTTGCATCATCTGGAATATCCTCATATCTGTGAAGACCATATAAATTATTGGCATTATCTGGCACATTGTCATACAGTTCTGATCTAGTCTTTGCTGCAGAATATGGGTCAAATTCATCCAAAAGATTAGTAGTGTTTGATGGTACAGCAGGAGGACCATTATTGCCAATCAAACCCGCAGAAGACATATCTACTTTTTGTTGGTTGCTATCACTTATGAAATCATCAATTTCTTCATATCTGTGAATAGGTTCAGTTACAGTTGGAGTTGAAAAGATCTCATTCAGGGAAACATTGCCTTTCCCCCTAGTGGAAGCATTACTTTTCGTCTTGATCCCAACTTGGGATCCAGATGGGTAGCGAGACGGTGCAACAACTCTAAGAGAAGATGATGGTAAAGGCGTTGTGCGCACAGGCTGTATAGTATTATTTGAGCTTTTCTGTTGTAGTGGAGTTTCAGGTTTCAAGACTTTTGAATAAATATCCTGCTGCTGAATGCTATTTGAATTAGATGCAGGTATGCTGAGAGTGCTCCAGTCATTCTTATCTTGAGATGTTGAACTAGGCATGCTTGGCAAAAACTTAATAAGACATTTTGCAGGAACAAATCCTTTGACATCTAGATTTATGATAAAAATAATGAAAAATTTTATAAATGAAAGCAAAACAAATTTATAACTTGTGGTAATATTTGAACATACTGCTAAATCAAAATAAATATTATCATTACTATTAAAATATTGTGTAAATAGGATATCAATTTTTAATAATAACAAATATTAATAGCACTGCTACCAATCTAAATTGTTTTTAAAAATCAAATTAACTAAAGGAATATTTGAAATGATAGTTCATTATTAAAAACAAAATGCATAAGAAAATTAGGCAAGTTTTTTAATATTTTATAAGGGAAGTATTCAACATCTATTAACTGAATTTAATTCATTATTAAATTTGAATATAAATTCCACAAGTCAGCAGACCAACTGATTTGAAATAAAATTAAACTTTTCAAAAGACAACATATATTTTAGAGATTAATTAAAAATATTACAAATTGCATTTCCCATTTTTAATTTCTTTTGCATAAATTGTTGTCATAATTTTTTATTCATTATCCAATTCTTTGTTTTATAGATCTGTGGTTTAAAAAAAACAATTGCAACAACATAAATGCATTCCAATATTGCACAGAACATAAAATTTAATTATAATCCCAAATAGTTAATTGACATTCTATTGTCATTTTTTGTACACAAAAGTTAAATAGACTGGGGCCTACAAATTAAAGTAGACAATGAACCATTACAAAAATCCCTACCTGAGATAAGGATTAAACTTATAAACATAAAAGTATTAGTTTGGGGAAATAGAAATCCATTATTTTCACGTGAACTTTATGTAACTTCTTTTGGATTCGCTTTGTAAAAAGGTTTAAAACAGTTTTCATGTAGATTTTTAGGTCTTGTGCATTATTACTGCTGACATGCGGTCAACTTCGACCATTTTTGATATTTTACAGAGATTTTCGACGATGCTGTATTCGCATGCGAGGTGCATCTCTAACATCAAAAATATCCGAACGGAATCGACGAAACAAAAATTGTACACAACTGGTTGTTACAGTCTTATATAGGACGATAAACATCTTTCACAATTTTAGCCACCTGGCAATCTTTTTCGCCGTTACAAGAGAAAAACGAAAATGTATCGAATTTTCTGTTTGTTGTCTTCCATTTTTAAAACCTTGTACTCGTAACTGAATTAATCAAACAAAAAACCACAAGATGATATTTTAGTGTCAAATGCCAGCTTTTCAACGAGCATAAATCTGAAATTGTTTGATATATACCTCACGAGATATCGATCACTACAAACGTCTACCGAAAAAATAATGGATTACTTTTTCCCCAACCTAATAATTAGAAAAAATTGAAAAAAAATTTCTAAGTTTACAAAATAACAGCATTATTTCATTTATAGTATTAAAAATAACCATTAAACAGAAATTAAATCACACTTAAAGTTGATATTCTCTGATTAGTTTTTAACAAAAATATCTAGAAACACTGATTAGAATACTTTTAGGGTACTACTAGTACCCTAAAAAAACTAACAAACAAATACTAGTTTTAACAAATTTCATTTTTATCTAATTAAAAATTATTAAATGTAATAATATCTAGCTAATAATGTAATAATATCAGCTAGCTAGTGTAATAGCTTAAGCAATATTTTAAATATCAAAAGTTCTTCTTACCTCCATTATCAACAAACCATCTCAGTCGTTGTCCCATTGGATCCTGCTGTTTTATTACTCCCACAACATCCCCTTTCTTAAGGCTGATATCCATGATGTCAACAGCATCAAAGTTTTGATTTGCAGTGTACAGGTCAGTATGAAGATAACAAGATTTTACTTTAACTCTTTGGTTAGCACTCTAAATGAATAAATTCTAGATTAATTATAAAATATCTATAAAAGACAAGAATTGATATTTTTAAGAATTAATAGTTAGTTAGAACTAATATATTCTTTATGTATTTTATTAAACTATATCACTAACTGCAAAATAAATTATATCATATATTTTTGTAAAAATAAAACTACCAAAATTTTCAGAGTGATTGGCAAAAACCAAGGAAAAAATATAAAATTGAAATAGTAATATTAATAATAACTGAATATAAATAAGCAGTTATATTGTGCATTCTTTTACAAAGGATTAATAACAAACATAAAAATACATAGAACATACCAAATTCATAATAAAATTAAATTTTGTACCTCAAATTACCTTACTAATAAAAAATTTTTTGTCTTAAAGCAATTTTTCTTTGTATTTGTTAATTTATTTCATAATAAAATAACTGAATTAAAAAAAGGACATAAAAATCTTATTTGAAAATGTATAAATGATAAATTGATACTGCAGTGAAATTCAAATGGAAATAATCCATTTAAATAAAATAAAATATAGCATTACTAAAATGTAAGAATACCAAGGCTATACAAGAGAAAAATATTCAAAACTTAATTTAATACAATTGATTTAATATAAATAATACAATACCTGAAATCGTTATTTGTAAATAATTATTTGCCATTGATTTATTTTTAAAAAGGATTTACTGATGAATCAAATTTAAATAATTTTAAAATGATAATGGCTCATGAAACAATTTAAAATTTCAATAATAAATAAAATGTAGTACTGGATAATTATGAATTGAATTCAAAATTAAAAAAAAATTTTACAAAAATAAAAGTTAGGACTTCAGAAAAGATGAAAAAACAAAAGAACAAAATTAATCTCATAGTTTCTGAATAATGATCATATCAACTGTAATTGAAAATAATTTTCTCAAAAGTAGTTTATGTTAGAAAAAATTGAGGGACTTCATACTAGAAAAAAATCGGTATTCCCCTTTCTTAAGTTGCAATATCAAATCTGGTGTATGGATGGAACATACTCAGGAAAAAAGAAGTAAGCTCGATTACAAAATATTTCAAATTATCGTGGTAATTAAAATATGATTATAAGTTAAAGATAAGTCTTAAAAAGTCAGAATCCACATATGAAATAAATAAAGTAACTATAAGCAAAATATCTTTAAAAATAGAGCAGAATATCTTAATAAAGCAAAATATCTTTCACCAAAATTTTAATAATTGAAAATATTTATCATACACAGTACAATATATTTATTTATTTATTAGAAAACATTTTTTAAAGCAAACACTTTCACAATTACAAAAACTTATGTAATTTTTCCATATTTAATATATGTAAAATAAATATTCTGTTAACTAACATTATTCAACACCAATATGATGAACATATAGTAAAAGTTTACTTGAAATAATTTTTTAATCAATCTGTACCTTCATCAATTGTTAATCTCTTTCAAAATTATTTGAATGCAGCAAAAGTCATTTTAAGTAATTGGTACCAGTTACACAATAAGGAAACTTTTAGAGTCCAGACTTCTATGCCATTTTAAACCCTAAAATATTGTAACACAACAGTTTAAAGGACTGATCGCCAAATCATCGATCGTGAGCGACTATTAACTTGCAGGAATATTTTCTATAGATTGTGTTAATGATTCAAATTTTGAACTTAATTCCAAAATATGAATTATTTCAACAAAATGACACAACAGCAAACAATACTTAGAAGTCATTCCAGATCTAAAAAAAAAAAGAATTCAACACAGGCATTTTAAGATTTCAATAGGCCTTGGTGGCCTGGTTGATTATTTCTAGGGCATTGTTCTTATTTCTGGAAGGTAAGTCAAAATTCCTGCTTCCGTTGTGTTCATTACGACCGGGGCACATAAAATATGTAGTCGCCTCAATGTCCTCCATATTCCCATTCCAAATTAATACCTCTAAAGGTGTTAGGAGCCGGGCTTTGAGTCTTCTCTGGCTTCTAACTCTAAATTGGAAGATCCAAGTAAAAAAAAATAAAACAATTACTTTTTTCTATTCTTGAGATTGGCAATTTTCTTTTATTAGAGATAATTTTTGGTTAAATCTAAGAATTTAAAATCAATTTAACAACAAAGGTCAAAAGATTACCAACTGTTTAAAATTAACTTTTATTTTTTGGAGTATTTAATAGCCACTCATAAATGCTAAATAAAAAATTTTTTTATAACCCTATATCACTTGATAGCTGCATTATCAAGCAAAACTAATATTACCTATATTTAAGAGCTGTACATACTTGCATTTTTGATGCACCTCTACTGCCCCTAGGTGAAGGCTTCAGAGTATCAGATTTAATGCAAGAATCAAACTCTTTAGGTGCAATGGATAACTGACTTAAGTCATTAATCACAAGTGTGTGCTTTACTTGAAAGGTGTCTAAAATGCTACTGCTTTGACTACCAAGTAACAAAGGAAGCTGCAATTTAATGAGAATATATGTCCAAAACATGATAAAATTTAAGAAATATACAAAAGCAAGTAGAAATAATAAATACATCTATCTTGAGTAACAACATATTTACTGCAAATTCATCTTTACTATGATTTATTATATCTTTCTAGCATCTTGCACATTAAAATCAAAAGTTTTCTGCTTATTTCTCAAAATATTGGTCTGAATGTATAATTGTGAATAAAAGCAGATGAATATAAATAAATAAATAAACACATTTTAAACTTTAAAAAAAAAAGAAAGTTAAAATCAGTTTTAGAAATAAAAAGATAAAACAATATATTTTGATAATTATTTATTACTAAGCAAATTTAATCATCACAATATATGAAGAGCAGGATTAAATTCCTTCCTTTATATTTTTGCATTTGATATTGATGCTATCCTTATGATGTTCTTTTACTATCAATATAATGGTCTTTCATATTGATACTGAAAATAAGCACAAGAAAAATGAAATATTAAGAATTACAATAAGGAATATTTTAGTTTCATAGCATTAAAGGAACTAAATTTACAAAACAATCTGACAAAAAAACGTAAGTCATTAAGCAATTAGAGCACTGATGAAGATAACCATGTGTAATTAGTTTTGATCATAGATCAGCTCAACATTTCATGGGAAGAATTATAAAATGGAGTAGTTTAGTTGTGTTTTTTTTTTTTTTTTTTCTTATAGCAGAAATAAGTTTTCCAGATTTATTGTGATATTTAAGCATAAATGTCATCTCAATATATAATGCTTTTCTTACACTTTTCATAAAATATGTAGTATTTTGTCATGGAATCTTTTCAAATAAAATTTCATTTGAAAAAAAACCCCATAAATTTAACCTCCGATGCAAATACTAATAGATATTTAAATTTAAAATAATGAATAGATAATGGTGCAAAATAAAAAAAATAAATTGAGTTATCAACAATTATATAAATAGTGAATGAAGCAACAGGAATTTATTTCAATTTTGAGAAATCTAGAAAATATTAAACTGCAAAATCTTATACTTCAATACAAAATGTACTTCAAAAGGTAAAATTCATAACCATTTTGTTTCACTTTTTGTATTTAGTAGACAGCTTTTAGGGAATTCTTAATATGATGGTAATTTAAAAATACAGGTTTTTGATTTAAGATGCATACCAAACCTTCTGTTACAAAATACAATTAAATCTTTGCTACACGAAATTTGAAAATAAAATGATTTTAATATTATATACTCATATTAAAATTTTTACAAAATATTTTTAATAATATTAGGATTAAAAGCAAAGCAAAAAAAGAGAAAACAGTATATAAATAGATGAGTTATTGCTAATAAACATCAGAAAGTAATCACTAAATGCACGTTTTTCAAAATAACAGAGAAAAAAGAATGAACAAATTATAAAACTTAACTAAAAAATACAACTACTTAAAATAAATGTATATTCATAAATACATTTTTTCAGTATTTGTATTATAATTAATTTAGTTGCAGATTCTTTATATATTTAAAAGTATTTGTAATTTTTTAATATGACCCTAATGCAGGGATGGGTGAACTACGGCCCGCTGGTAGGTTCTATCCGGCCCGCGAATAGAATTTTGCCGGTCAGAGGCAAATTAAAAGAAACATTCATATATTATATATCCATCTCCTTTTCTACTTTGTTTAAATATATATATATATATATATATATATATTATATTTTATTTAAATATTAAATAGGGCCATTCAAGCAGAATTAAATATTTTTACCATGCCATTCAACATAAATTAAGTAGCAGTGAGGTCAGATTTGCAGCTTGAATTAATTGAGTTGCAATCTAACAATCATCTCAAGCAATCGTTTATAAATATACCAAAGTTAGAGTTTTACAAATCATTATCGAAAGTAAGTTTCTCATATTCAATATCTCATGCCCAGAAAATCAGTGCTATGTTTGCTCCATCTTATATATGTGAACAAGTGTTTTCAACTATGAACTTTAGAAAGAATTATTTCAGAAGTAGACTGACAGATGAGCATTTGGCTGTTTCCTTAGAATCAGTACATCTCACTTCGAACCTCAATATAAGGAGCTTTTAAAAATGAAATCGCAATTTCATTCATCTCATTAATATATTAAATTATACTTGTATATTGTTTTTAAAATTTTAGAAAAATTTATCTTGGCCCGCCAAACTTTATTTTTTCGATTTTTGGCCTGTGATCGAAAAAGTTTGCCTATCCCAGCCCTAATGTAATTTTTGACAGTTATATTGTTTTTCAAATTTCTTCATAAAATTCATTAATTTAAAAAATAGTTTCCATTAAAATAAAGATATTTATTTTAGCTTAATATTTCCAAAAATCTCATAATTTAAAGCAGCTATTGTTTTGATAAAATCCTTAAAAAAAAAAATAAATAAATAAATAAAATATATATATAATTTGTTTATGAAATATTTCAAAATATTTAAAAAATATTTGGGAGAATTTTTTAAAATCTGTGAAAATAAGGAACATAACACCCTATTTATATATAATCACATGTGATCTCTCATGCATCCTGCCGAAGAAGGAATGCAACTGCATTTGTGAATTTAGAACTATAGCTTTTACTATAGCAAATTTTCCAGTGATGTAGCACTTATCTGCATTAAAAAAATATAAATATTTTCTAAGTGATTTGCCAAACTGTTGAATAATAAATGGAAATAAACAAAAGTATCAACAATAATAAAAAGTTAAAGGTGTTGATATTATATTTCCATATAAAGGTAAAAGATAAATATAACATACTGATAATGATTTATGTTGATTAAAATTCAACATGAATCATTATTGCTAGATTTATTAGATAAATATGGAATTATAGTTTACATACTATAAAAAACTAAGATTAATCATAACATTTTTCTAAAAAGACATTGATTTTGTTTTTTTACTAACTTGATTTTCTTTCCGAACAATTTTAAACAAACTCATTTAACATTAGCTTAATTTCCAATCAGAAACAGAATTATTAAATTTCTAAATCATGATATCCTTAAATATTCTTTTTATTTTAAAAAATTAAATCATGAAAAATCATTTACCAAATAAAAAAAAAAAAGGATTTTGTGGTTAGCTTACCTCCATCAATTTGAACATGAGTAAAGCTGATCTGCCAATAAAATTCTTCTTGGCTTTTAAATAACACTTAATACAATCAGAAAAAATTTGCATTGATAAATCACACAATTTAGGAAGATCATCTAATAACTGAGAATTCAATGCTTCATAAGTATTTTTAGCCATTGTTTGATTTTCTTGAAACTGTGAAAGAAATATTTCATATATTAAATGAAAGTTTTAGAAACATTTAAAACCTTAATTACATTTGAATTTTATAATTAATAAACATAATTGAATTTTAAATAGATCATAAAAATTTCTTTGAGAGTATGATTAATTCATAATTTTTATACCTGAAAGAATACTATTATAACTGTTGATTACTAAATTTCATTTATAAAAGGTAAAGAAATTAGGAGTGAAAGAATAATTTGTAAATTTTAACATTTATATTTCATAGATTGCTCGATAAAATGCATTAATAAATTAATCTAAAAAAAATCATGAATCAATTTTCAAAGAGTTTTTTACAATTTTTGTAAAATTAAGTATTTTTACTTTAACACATTTGATATCCAATCATCACAGAAAATTGATGAGAAATACATAAAAAGTTAGAAAATCCATCTTCTAATGAGAGGCAGAAAAGCAAAATTCTCCCAACATCATTCTGACATATTTTTTTTTTCAGAGTTTCCTCAAGAGTTACCTTAATGCGAGGTGACTATTAAATTATTTCTATACTATTTTTGATTTGATTGCTTCATTTGAATGCATACCAGACTGTGGTTCAAAATTACAAAGTCCATGATGATAGACAAGTATTCAAAGCCCATTAAACTTAAGGTACAGTTCGCAGCTCATCTGCACTGTTATGCATGTTTAGAAAATAAAGCCATAAATTTCAATTAAAACATTTGGTTTTGACAAAATTATTATTTGGAATGAAAATATTTGCTCAGACTATAATATACAGATTTGGATGAACTTAAGGACAACAAAAATAAAGATCCAATATATTAGAAAATTAAGCATAGATTAAAAAAATCTGAACATAATAATTAAGTCAATCAGGAAAAAAAATTGATTTGATAAATAAGAACCTTTTTTCAAATAATTTACTTAACTTTATACAAAAATTTAGAGAAAACATCACCAATCACAACTAATTTTTTAATTAAATGTATTCATATACTGCAAAAGCATGCAATTAATATTTATAATATTTAGTAAGCCAATCAGTTTTACACATATATTTAAATATATGCACACAGGGGAGGTGATCAGAAATAAAAGTTTTCAGTTATATTGTATTGCTGAAACTAAAAAACATTTTTTCCAATTTCCACATAATTTTATTTCTTATTTAGCTGTTAGTTCTCTAACTTCCACATATTCTTTTATTGAAATCATTATAAACTGTATACATAAAAATTAATACAGAAACACTGACAGATAATTTGGGGTTTTATAGACAAAATGCTAAAATATATTAAAGAAACATTTTAATCTAAAATTTAATTTCATATAAAAAAAAATGGAAAATTTAAGTCATACAGTGACTTAAATTTTCTGCAGTAATTTAAATTTTCTAAAGAACAAAAACAAATTTTAAATTAAATTGCAAATTTTCTTTACAAATCAAAATGATAAAAAACAGAAATTTAATGTTAGTTAAATTCACTATAAAAAGATACAGCAAAACTAAAAAATATCAGTGGTTTGAACTTTTTTAAAAAAAATAAGAAAAGTAAGCAATTAAACATAAAACTATATACAGAAACAGAACAAAACATAAAAAATTAGAACTAATAGTAGTAATGAGCAATGCACATATTTCAAGACAGCAACTTAAATGCTGATTCCTATATTATAGAATAGAATGTCAAACATAATTAGAATTTTTTATTTAAATTAAAAGCGAAACATATTTTTCATGTGTAAAATCAATATGAACAAGAGTTTTTGATAAACAATTATATTAACCATATAATTATTTAAAAAATATTATTCTTATATATATTCTATTTTTATTATTTATAAAATTATTATATGATGATATTATATTATTTAATAATAATATTTAATAATATATAGATTATATTATTTATAAAATTATTATATGAGTGCAAGTTGAATTAAGTTAAAACAACTTGCACTCATTTTTGAAATTGTTTCTTCAATTTTTCATGTTTTTATTACTATAGATTACTGTTTTAGTTGGGGAAACTAAAAAAAACAGAAAATATAGAAATTTATATTGTAAAAGAGCAAAGAAATATATCTAGCAGTAATATTGTTTTAAACTAATTGTACCAAATAAATGCAAAACAGCTCATATTTTAGATATAAATTCTTAAAGTTCAAATTCACATTACATTTTAACAAAAAAAATCTTTTTCTTTAATTATTTTTCTTTTTGGATTATTTATCATTTTCAGTGTGCATTTGTTTTATTATTTTTAATAGTTAATTTAAAGCAATATTACTATATTTTAAACTACTGTTATACTATTTTAAATATACAGTGTTACAAGAGCAAATTAAATGTATAATGAAAGTAATAAATATGACCAATTTTTGAAAAGCCATTAAAAATATATATTGATATGTAAATTACTACAAGCAATCTTGTTTTACTTTCTTTTTAAATTTATTTCAAAATTTGGAACAACTCCTGAAAGAGAGACTAGGTATAGCAGTAATGCCTATTTCTTTTCAACATTGAGATAAATTTATAATCAGATTGTTTGGTTTGTAGCATGAAGTGCATTAGCTCTTTTTGATGCTATGTGCATCACAACTCATAAACATAATGAGAACCTCCCCAATCTCTATGGGAGTGGTACATATAATCATTTACATATTCGTGAGAAAACATTTGCATAGAAAATTTAGAGTTGTTCAATTCTTTCACTTGCTTATAATATTTTGCTGCATTAAACATTTAACCATGAAAAGAAATTCAAAAATACTAAAGCATTTTTTTAAAAAAGTTATTTTTCTTTTTTGTTTCATTAAAAAAAAAATCCTTATTTTTATTTAATTAAAAATAAGAAAAATACAACCAAATAAAATTTTGAAAATTGATATTAACTCACAGACATTTTTAAGTTTAAAAGCTTTGGTTTATCTGTAAAATACATAGTTATTTATGTATAAAAGTATAAAACTTATGAAAATTTAAAAATGTCTATTGCTCTAGATAATAATCTAAAATAAACATGTAACTTACTGTTTTAATCTTGGTAACATCCTTGTTCTTTTCTAATTTACTAGAAGAAGATTCATAATCTAGAAGCTTATCATATCTTTTCTGGATTAAATTTGTAGGACCACGAAATGCTTGAAGTAAAAGCTTTATTGGTGTGTTGACACTACGCTCAATAGTTTGTTTCTGAAAAAAAAAAAAATGAAAATAATATAGCCTGAACTAATAAATAAAGATCCTTAGAAATACATTACATAAAAAACTAATAATATAAGAAAACCTTCATCATTTTTTGAAACTTAAAAATCCACATGATGCAACCACCATAGTTTAAGAAATAACTATCTTAAAAAGAGTATATAATAATTCATAAAAAATGCTTATTATTATATAAATGATATCTTTAATTAATTTTATGATAAAAAATTTATACTTGCAGAAGTGAATTTTTATTTAGTATAAAATATATTTATGCTAATAACATTTAGTATAAAATAAAAACAATAATTTTCAATTAATGTCTATTTTTTAATAACATATCCAAATAAAATAAAATATAAATTTTTAGAATACAAACATGAAATTTTTAAAAATATTTTTATAAAAATTTCAAAGAAAACAAACAGTAAAAACATAGATTTTATATGTTTATCATTAACAGAGATAAAATTCATCTGTTCAGACAATTTAATATACACTGTTTTTCAAAAGTTTATACTTTTCAATGAAGATTTTAATATATTTAATAAAAAAATTAATAGTTTTATTAAATTTCAATGATTGTAATAACTGCTGCAATAATACAAAAGGAAAATATGAAACATGGTGAAAAAACCTATTAAAAACATTCTTGTTTTAAGCAAATTTAAAAATATTTCTCTTACACTAATTTCATATTTTCAGATGGAATATAAACATATATAGCATATACTTACAAACATATCAAAATACTGAGTTAAAATAATTCTATGTGTGGAGTGAAACTGGTCTATTTCTTGCTGAGTTTTTTTTTTCTTGATACAAGTCTGCAATTTCTTCAGCCATGTTAAATGCTGTGGTAACAAGCTCCTAAAATAAAAAAAGCACTTAAAATATAAAACTAGAAAATAAAAGAATATTTCATTAATAAATAAATTAAAATACTTCGCTTTGAATATATATCACTCATTCTAGATGTATACTGGAATGTGTGTGTTCATATGAATGTCTGATCGAGTAAAACAGAATAAAATTTAAATTGATAATCTATTTTAAGCACTTATTGGCTTACAAATACTTGTGTTCACTAATGAAAAATTATGTTAATTTGATTCTAAAATGAAACAGTTATTAAAATTAGTAACTACAACTATATTAATAAAATAGTAACTATGTCAATAAAATAAAACTATAACACTTTAATATTTTAAACAATGAAAAGAAAATATACTGTAATGAAAGTACAGTGCTCAAATGAATACAATTTATCATAAAATCTATCAATGAATGGCATAAATTAAAGAAAAGTTTGTTAAATGCATCCATTTTATAATTGCTAAAAATTTTATAATACCCAATTTAATACCAATTGTTTCCTCATAATCTTTAACAGTTGATAATTACAATAATTCTAACGACATCAGTGAAATTATTCCAATTGACTTTTCTTGTAGGCCACAGCTGAGAATGAATGAGATAAGGTAAGACAGTTTTAAGGAACATAAAAAGTAGTTATAATTAAAGTTCATTAAATAAAGATCTTTGAAATAGTTAGGATATAAATTAATTACTTTCTCCAAATACAAAAATAATTTTCAACATGGAATTGCAATAATAATAATGTGAGAAACAAACTTGGTAAAAATGAATGCTGGGAACAGGAGCGTTTTAAAAATGAGTGTCAGAATAACTCACTTGATGACATATCTACAATCTTGATTACACAAAGTCAAAAATCCTGATAACAAATATCTTCTAGAAATTCTAAGGATGCCACAGGTAATTTTGAAAAATCATCAAGAAAAAAATATAATAGCGATATGAAACGAAAAATGGAACTGAAGATCAAGCAGCCAATCTGTGTCAGCTTGCTTGCGATACTTGAAAACTTTAATAACATAAATTGAAATAAATTAAATCTAGCATATACTAACTGTTCATAAATTATTATAAGTATGATAAAATTTAATTATAAATTTATTAAAATTAAGAAATTATTATAAATATGATTGCAATATTGGTGAATATTTTTTTATTTACTTTCTATCAAGCCATGAAAAATATTTCATTCCATACTTAAAACAAATTTCTGATATTTTCTGTTTTTAATTGATGTCTGTTACTGAAATTAGACCTATTTTTTAGCATCACAAGCCTTAGTATAACAAAGAAAATAAATTTTTTTACTTTCTGCTCTTTTTGTAACACCACCCAGGGAAATAATGATTTGACAAAAAAAAAAAAAAAAAAAAAAAAAAAAAAAAAATTCTTAGACAGAAGCCAAATCTGAACAAAAAATCTACACTCAGGGAAAACAATGTATCTTTGGGACATTCTAACTAAAAGAAATATCAAAAACATGGAACCATATTTATTATATCAAAGAAATCATTGAGATATAACATTAAATAATGAGTACAACACAAAAATTGAGTCATTGGTTACTGAGTTATAAAATATTGTCATAGTTGTTACGTAAGATGATATCTAGTTGGAGAGCTATTATTCCATTAAGAACATAAGTGTCATGTAGAAATTTTTATTTTTGTCAGTGAAAAGTCAAAAAATATATATTAAAATATGAAAAAAATAGAAAATTCAAAATACTTTCAAATAAAATGCATATTATGTCTATCTTCTGACTTTATTTTATTTATTTATTTTTTGTCAACTACAGAAACTAAGAGTTTCCAAAAATTCTCAATATCGGATCATTTTGAATACTTTTTCTTTATTTAATAAACAACTTAACCACTACAGATAAGCCCAAGATGTGAATTAATCCATCAATTGTTGAAATATGAAGAGCTAACTCTTCTCATTCAGCATTTTTCTTTCTTAATAATTTGATGTCAATTTTAATTAATATTTACCACTTAATAAAATGTTATGAAGTGAAAATAAGTTGCAGGAAAAGATAAAATAGTGAGAAAAACTCGAATAATTATTTAATGGCTTACTTCAACTTTTTTCATATAATCAACCATATCTTTTTGAAATATCTTCAGAGATTTCTCAATAGCACTAAATTTTCTTTCCAATTTTTCAAATTCTTCATCCTTAGTCTAGAATTGCAGTAAAATCTATTTATTTAATGTTAAAAACTAACATACCAATATTTCATATACTTTTAATTCTAAAGTTGCAAAAATTATGATTGACTTTAAAGGAATTATTATATTTTACATATCCTTTTCCAACTGAAAAGCATCTAAATATTAAATAATTAATTAATCTAAGCACTAAAAAAGAGCAGAATTACCTTTGCCATATTAGTTCCTATCTTTATAATATTAGTTTGTATTTCAAGCACATATTTCATATATTAGTGTTAATATTTTTAATTTAATTAAATTATAAATTTGCATTTTATTTTAATATTCAAATCTAATTTTGATTTAAATTTAGATATAAAAAATGTTTTGAAAAATAAAATATGCATAATTATTTTATGCATATATGTGGGTTACAATCTAAGTATAAAATGAATTCATTTCTAAAACAAAAATTCTCTTATAAATATAAAAATCTTTCATATCGAAGATTATTTAATAGTTAGATTACCTAAACAAATATCATTTATGTATATTTTCTGTTTCAATTTTATTGAATATAATCTGCATTTATTGGATAAATAACTCCTCAGGAAAATACTCTGGATGATTAAAAAATCATCAATATAATATTTATGAAAAACTATACTAATTGCTTTAAATATAATGAAAGATAAAAAACATTTACAAATAGCTTTTACAGTAGTAATATGCAATTTGAAAAAATATTTAACTTACAATAGTTTTCAAACCAATTGTACTAGACAGTCTCATTCCAAAGCGTGATGTTTTTTTGGCCATTGAATGAATACTAAGTTTCGAAACTCGACCAGAAAGACTAGTGTCAGCTTGCTTGCGATACTTGAAAACTTAAGAATATAAATTGAAATTAATTAAATCTAATATGTATTCACTGTTCATAAAAATCATAACTTTTTAACAAATAGGCAAATTATACTGAATATTAGATACATTATTATACAATGGAACATATATATATGTATTATTTAATGTAATTAAGAAAGTTTTTAAAATAGAAAAAAAGATATATATTAATTTTAAAAAAAGAAGTAACTATTCACAAATTTACCCATCTTAATTAATTGAGAAGTAAATGATAATAGAAATTATGTATACAGTAAATTTACCTAATTAATATTGCAGTAAAAAACATATTATAAAAGAACGAATGTAAGAACTTTCATTATATTTGAGAAAATATATTAAAACTTTAATTTTTTTTAATTATAGGTATTTTATGAAATTCCTTCATTGCATACAAATATGCATTCTTAACAATGAAAAATCCTTAAATAAATTAAAATAATAACAGATAGTGTTTCTTATAATAACATTTCTTAAAAAAGAAAGTGTTGAATAAGATTACACCTTTTATACAATGTCAATCTTATTATGACACCTGATCTTCAAATCTAATATTTAAGGCTCAAAATTTAAAAGTCATTTCATGTTTGTGGAAATAAATACATGGATCCCATTTTAGATAAACTTAAGATACTATGCATTTTCATATAATTATACAGTAATAAATGTACAAACCTGAATGCAAACAAAATTTATAGATTATATGTTAGTAATTTAAATTAAGTTGAGTATTTAGTTTATATGAAAAATAAAATAAAAAATGATTGAAATTCTAAAGAATTAATTTTGTACAGCTGGTTTAAAATTTTTAAAGTAATTTTATAAATACTGAAATTAAAATAAAGGAAATTTAAGTAAATAGAAAAACACTTTTCATCAAAACACATTCCCACTTTGATTACATCACAAATGAGATATGACAGTATTTTTTTGTATAAACTAATAAATATTTAAAAATGTTTATAAAGTACCCAAATCTTTCCTGCGTTTAAATTCATTAACAGCAGCAGCAACATCTGTCATTAGATTAGTAGCTTGTAATAAATCTTGTTTATCAGGATGGCCATCTTCAGTACACTGAAAATATAATTTTATATAAATAATTATCTCAAGTAATTCTTTTTGCATATACCACAAAAATTAAATCCAAAATAAGAAATTTAATATAGACTGTAATTAATAGAAAGGATTAAAATTTGAGGATCAAAAATTAAAAAAAAAACATTAACATAGTAACTCTGAAAAAATTTTTGGAATAGGTGAAAAATGACAACACTTAGAGCAAAATAGAAAATATTGTTTATACATGAGTTAAGCTATAATAAATATTAATAGCTGCAGTATCTTTAACTGATACAATGATAATTTGTTAATTTATGAAGAGGAGAATTATAAAGATAAATATTTAAATATAACAAAATTCAACACATAATTAATAATCATATTTCAAAGACATATTTTACTGAAAATAAAAAAGTTAGAGCCACATTTAAATTAAATTAAACACAGTGGCATGACAGCCAATCGTGAACTAAGGCCTACAGTGCTCTTATCTGTTTTCTTGACCAAGGGACTTGGGTGCGAATTGTCCCGATTAAGTGGTCAGCCTAACAAAAAAAAAAAAACAAAAAAAAAAAAAAAAAAAAAACTTAGTGTTTAGTTTCCAAACACGTTTAGTACTCAGTTTATGGCTACATTTTTTCTTAAATGTTTTACAATTTTTTCCTTATTCAAATTTCAAATAAAAAATAAGTCACCATATCGAAAAAATATACTAAATAATCAGATGTACAAAAATTAAAAATTACCAAAAAATATTTAGAAAGCAAAGAAAAACTAAAACAAAAGAAAAGGTAATATCTTAATTTTCTGTTGCTTAAATCTGTGTATAACAATAATACATCATCATTGCTATCATGTTTTTAAAGTTTTCATGGGTCCTTCAACCCTTTTAAAAAATTTTTACCATTCCTTTCTGTTGACTACACTGTGTGTGATAATAATAAATAATAATAAATTTCTTAAAAATTAATTTAGTCTTAAAAATAATTTAGTTTTAAAAATAAAAAAACAAAATGCTACAAAAATAAAGTAAAAATTTTAAAAAACTGATATTCTTAAATCATTTACTAGCATAGAACACAAATTTAAAATAAAAGTATACATCGCTATAAAAAATATATATACATACACTGTTAAATTCTAAAAATAAGATAATTTTTTTCTTTTATTCCAATTTCTTCTCCTTTAAAAACTAGAATAATTATTTTTAAAAAATTCATTTTTTCACAATAACTCAGAAAAATTTTTTTAAATTATTAAATATCCAATTCTGGCTAAATTTCAAATGTAAATACATAAAATTAAGAAGATTAAGAAAAAAAGTATTTTTAAACTGTTCACAAAACTATAAAAATATTCAAAATAAAAATTTTCAAATAAAAATCAAATGCAAATAAGACCAGATAATCTAGTGATTAATCAATAAGACTGCATTTAAAAAAAATGCAGAGAAATCAGATAAAAATAATAACTGTACATGAAACAAAAGGAGCCCGGTTACTAAGACAGCACTTGTTGACAGTTACATAAGCAAAATGTACTAGTAGAAATTTTCAAAAAACCATTTCAAATGTAATATTTTTTAAAACAAATTTTTTAAATTTTATAAAATTTTTCTGAATTTCATTTACTAGAAAATTATATTTATTCTGAATTATATAAACATAATTTCATAAAGGTAATTAAATTTCAGAAATTAATTACTTAAACATTTCATCAATAAAATTAAAACTTAATTTCTTAATTATTAAAAATTAATTTTAACTACATTAAATATTGATTTTGAAAATTCAGATTCGGAGTTTAGAAGTTTGTATAACAAGGTTATAATTTAACTTAATCAAGTTTCAGTATTAAAGTTATACGTAGGAAACATACTATTGCAGAGTTACACAAAAAAAAAAAAAAAAAAAAATTTAAAAACTTAGTAAATTTTTATTTTTATTTATAAATTTATAAAACTATTTTTAAAAACCTTTCTTAAATTAGAAGTTACTTTATTGAATTAAATAGCAAACACTTTATTTAAAAAAAAATACTAGAACTCTTAAAAAAATGTGACTTATTTACAAAGAAGATAACTAGAATAATTTTGAGTCTAAGTAATGTATTATAATATTTATGTGGATAATAATTTTTAGAATAACTAATTTAAATAGCGTTAACTTATAGAACTACTTTAAATATCTTCACCTTTGCATAAAATCAGGACAGTATCACAAAACAAAAATTCAGTTATATAGGAAAAATGAATTCACTTGAAATCTTGGCCTGAACTCCATCATGAGCCTAATAATTTTAAAATCAATGACATAACAGTAAATAAAAATATCCATGTTAACTAATTCAACAGCTCTACTTGGTTTATCTTTAATTAATTCTACTACAGATTTACCTACAACAATTTAATAGCAATTAAACAAAAGGATTTTTCAACATATCTTGTTTATAATGCATTTTTAGGATTAAATAAAAATCCATTTTAATTAGCAGGAAAATAGAATCGTTATAGTTGATTTTTATGACACATAAATTTGTGTTCTTTACGTAGCAGAATATACAGTTTAGCAAATATTCATCTGCAGCTTATATTTTTTATTCCATATGGTACATTATTTTTATTGAATATTTCTTACATAGATGCATATATAGAAATTATAAAACTCCTAAAAATTTCTGCCTAATTATTTAACATGTATTCACATGTTAATTACAATTTTAATTAACATGTGAATACATGTTAAATAATTAGGCAGAAATTTTTAAGAGTTTTATAAATTCTATATAATGTTAATTACAATTTTAATTAACATGTTATAAAAATTTTACTTCCAAATGTAAGATAGATTTAAAGCAACTGTCTTTTAATAACTATTATTTGAAGTTTTTATAAAACCTTTCTAGAAAGGAATGATTATAATAAAACTATAATATTTTGCTATATACCTTCAATAACTCATTTAATAGTAATGGATATTTCAGAATTCGTTGCACAGGTTTAATAAGCATTGCTGGAAGATCAAAGCAATTGGTTTGTCTCTTCATTATTTCCAATTTATGCCGTAAGTACTGGCCAGCAGAAGAATTTGCATCAATCTAAATAAATAAATTACTAAACAAAAAATTTGAATAAATTAAAAGAAAATACAGCTCTCAACAAACTTTTTCACACAATTCATCATATTTTAAACAATTACACACTGCTAACCACCCAGAATCATATCAGACCGATGCGAAGGAAGGATTGAAGGAATATGAGAAATATTACAGAAAAATTAATTTAAAAAACACATCTATGTATAAAGATCAAATAATTAAAATTACAACCTCTTGTGCAGTGTGAATAATGTGTCTCTGCACAGAATCAAAAAATCTTTGGATATATCTTTAAGATAAGCATGTCTTTGACATACTACCAAAATCGATATGGTGTAGCTAAGGCCAGTGTACCACATGACAATTCTTGCATAAATATGGAAAACACATTTTGAATTGGTGATAGATTGAAAGAAGAAGCAGGACTTATCTGATAGGTAAAGAAATTTTGAACATTGTATGCTATGTGTGCCACTGGGTCCAACACCTGCCAGTTCAGTGTAATGGCAATGCATATTAAAGGAATGCAGGAATGATTTCCAATAATCTTTTCAATGCATTCCTAAATTATGATACCAGCTAAAACAGCGTGTTTGTGTATAACCCAACAGTTCAATACATCACGTGTGTACATCGCGCAGACTTAAATCTGTCTATTATGGTGTTAAAGGCAGACGTGGGATTTGTCAATACAGACAATGTTATTCTAGTCCCTTGTTTATACCTGGCATTCACCACACCATGGGTAGCACAAACACTTGTTGTTTTAAGTCAAGGGTTAATGAAGCAATGGGGACATTCCATTCAGATGTAAACAATGTCAAATGGTATAAGTAGACATCAAATGATGCATAATAGATTGAATCAAAAGTGACATGGTTTGTGATGACATACACACAATAGGCCCGTCATAACATGCAGTGGGTGCAAACAAACCCTTCAGTCTGGAGTTATCTTCTGCATCCAGCAATTACAAATCTGTATCACAATTGCTTGGCTTCAATCAATATGATCACTGATTTCCCCAAAGGATATTCTGCAATATCTATAAACTATTATTCTTCCTTAGTCAAACCTTCTACTATTACTTGTAAGCAGTTTACACAAAAATATACGAAAAAACAATTGTCATACTTCTAATAAAAAAATCTTTTAACAAATTATATAGTGCTTGCAGGTGGTACTACAATCATCTTAATGTGTGCATGCAATACAATGCTAATGATTGTGAAAAATGCATGATGTACCTTTTACATTATTAGCATGCTCCTTAGAGAGTGTTGAATTCTGGATAGCCAGCAGTATATAAATAAATAAAAACAGATCATCAAAAATCAGAAGAATGAAATAAAAACATTTTCTTAAATTAATTTAAAATCAAATTTTGAATTTAATAATAAATCCATATGAATAGTTAACAATAAATTCAATTACTTTTGAAAATTACAATTCACATATATATAGCAGTATTCCATGATAACATCTATTATTTGCTGAGCTTTTTTTTATTTTATGGTAATTGATTCAGTGATAAGACATGTTTTCAGAATATTTTGTTTTTAAATCATCAACAAACTAAACTATTCCAAACTTGGTAATTCAAATTTAAAATCTTTTCAATGCATTTGATATTTTCACTTTAATCGAGTTACAGCTATTTAAACATTTAAAAATAAAATACATAATTTCAACAAACTTTGCCAACAATCGTATTAACTTCATCATGATTTCTGCAATAATGTCCATAGATTTCTTTCATTTCTTCACACATATCAACAAAGCATTCTCCTATTTAAAAGAAGAAAAAATAAATAAATAAAAGGAGAAAAAGATCAATAAAAAGAGGAAAAATCAAAGTATGAAACTTTTTATTTTATATTTTTTTTACATAAATTTAGGATGCATTTTCAACCTATTAATTGAGTGTCTCTTGACTGTTTCTGTAATCTTTTCAACAACCTGGAAGCAACATCGATTACTTCATCTAAGTTTCCAAATAAAATAGGCACATCAAGTCCTTTCTCCTACAAATAAAAATCTTATTTTAAAAGAATGTTTTAAATATTTCAGATATAATTTAATTCAAAAGCAAACATTTTTTATAACACTAATGACAAAAATTGTCTTGTCTTGCAGAATTGGAAACAACAGCATTTTAAATGCAATTCACTAAAACTAATTTTTTAAGTTTTTGAAAAAAAGTTAGAATCAAAAAATTACTACAGTGAAGAACATGTGGGTTAGAATAATTTGTAATATTTTACATCATTAAAAATCAAGATATATATTTTTAGCATCTTTCAAACTTTCAATATTAATTTAAACATACAATCTAGATACAAATATTGTTTTCTTATTTGCTTAAAATATAATTCATAGCAATTTTCTTTCACTTTGTAAAAAAAAAAAAAAAAAAAAAATTGTCTATGAAATAGTACAATTTTAATGTAGCAAATGTATTCAGCTGCAATATATTGAAAAATCATTGAGGTCAGTGTTATACAGAAATCATATGGGAAATCATAGGGTATTAGAAAGCTCAAATTGTTAAGTTTTTGCTGTTACAGAAAATGCAGAATACCACAATTAAGAATAGATTATTGGAAGAAAAGTACATATTCAAACCACTTACACTTTCTTAAAATATTTAGTCATCACATAAATAGTCAAACATTTTTTAACAAGAAATGGAATCTATTTTTATAGATCTCATATGCTAAAATTTTATTTAAAAAAAAAAAAGTTAATTTTTAATGTTATATTAGAACTGAACTACTAATGTTTTAGGATATAAGCTAAATTTAAATTTTTATTTTTCAAAATGTAAATTTCATATCAATATAATCATTTTCATATCATATAAATATAAATTTTGAAATATATATTTCGAAATATAAATAAGAAATAAATGAAATATAAATTTCTAAAAAAAAGTTGAATGAATTTTCAATGCTAATGCTATATTAGAATTGAACTAAATATTACTAATGTTATGTTTTACGAAATAAACAAAAATAAAAATTGTTGAAAGATAAATTTTACATATAGCATCTATTTTAAAATAGGTACATACACAATAAGTAACTTAAACAATTAACTTAACTTATTCAATAGGTAACGAAAAACGGAAAATATACAAATAAAATGGAAAAAATTATCGTTTTAGAAATTTTTTAATGTTTTTTAGTTTTGAATAATTTTATCAAAATCCAAATATGATATATGGTCCAAAATTCTGTAAAAAAATAAAACAAATTTAGAATGTAAATGAATTATTATTGTACATGGCAAAAAAACACTTACTTTTGCTTCTGTAGTGTTTCGCATAAAAGTATCTTGCAGTAACTTCAGATCAGACAAATAATCTCTTTCACTCTGCAAAAGCTCAGTTATAATGCACTCTCTTTGTTCTTTCATTTTTTTCCTGCATTAAATGCATCAAGTTATAAATGGATCATAAATAAATATTATTATAATATTAAATATTATATGAATAAATTAATTTTGAAATAATTTTATCATTCAATAAATCAGTAACTACATAAATTACAAAACACATGTCATATACATTTTGTGAAAATAGTTAACAAAATGAAAACATAAGAAATTAATTTGCAATATTTTCAAAAAATGTTTAAATTATCTTTCACTCTTTTAGTTTTTAAAAACTATATAAAGAATTATAATCACATGAAAACACATTCTTAATTTAATCACTTTTATGTTGAAGACCAGATAAAACACATTTTTGTTATAACTTGATCACTATTATAGTATGTTTGCTTTATAATATGAAAATGCAATGTGTACCTCTTATGTTACAAATCTTTTTTAAAGATTATGTCTGTCTATAACTAATAATAATTACTTGAAAGACAGCATTGTTCCACCTACTAAGCCTACTGCTATTAATAGCACAGTTGTACTCTCATAGTATATTGTGGGAAAATAAGATGCGTGTACAAAGCTCAACATAAATAAATATATATAATTTGGTATTCTTATAATTTTAATATTGTTTTCTTTTTATTTCTATAGCAACACCTATTAATGAAATTACTACTTTTCTTCTGATAGAAATTTGTGATGCAATTTCAATAACATACATATGAAATTACATTCTGATCTATTATTAGAATCGAGCTATGAAATGCTGAGTAATGACAGTTTAATTTTAACCATTGTGCCTGAAATTAAAAATAAATGCAATTTTATAAATAAAGTATTTACTTTTTCTCTTGTTCTCTTCTTTGCAGTTCTTTTTTCCTAGAAACTTCTCTCTTTTGTCGTTCAGCAGAATTACTGTTATCAGATGCTTCCAAATCAGCTAAATCAAGAACAAATTAATTATATTCACAGGATTGCAGAAAGTTCAGTAAATTCATAAATAATTTTACTATAGTTTTAAATTATTATATTTAATTAGTTAACTAAAAAACAGCAAAATATATTAAATATGTTTATATTAACAAAGTTGATGATTATAAATAATATAGTATAAGTGTCAGTATTGTATCAAATCAATGTTTTGTGATTAAACAAAATATAAAGCTTACATTGTAATTGTGCAATTTCCTTTTTCAACCGATCTACTTCTTCATTCAGATGATTTAACTGAGACTTCATTTCATTTGATGTAAAAGTATTATTCGTCTGATTTCTCTCATTCTCTAATTTACTTTTACATGCCATGCGCACCTACAAAACAATTCATAATTTGATTTGTAATTCCACGTACCATTTCCCATATTTGTACATAAACATATGCTAAAAAACATTATCATAATAACATATCATATAACACAGAATACCCAGTTTTAACGATATCCAACGACTTTTTCTGTAACTATTTCTGAAGGATCTATAATTTAAACTGAAAATATATAAATATTCAAATAATTAAAATCAATAAATGCATTTCTGCAAAAATGCTAAAATGTTAAGTTTTATAAGGTCCCCAAATACTATGTTATTTAAATTAAGATTAACATGTTGAAATAAAAAAATGTTATGTGATAAATACTCATTAGGATTAGAGGTCCTAATTCAATTGATTTAAAGAAAAAATTTATTGAAACATACTATATTAGACAAGTTCTAAAAGACTGCATTAAAATTGGAGAAATGACATATTTCACCATCTTCACTTTTGTTTTCATTATAAATCTTATAATTATGTATTACAGAGCACCATAAGAGAGAGGGATATAATGCAAGAAACATTAATTTCATTAATATTTTGCCAATTTTACAGTTTGACAAATATTACCATATTTGCTGCCATTGTTATATGAATCTGAAGAATGAAATGATTCTCAACATACCCTTAGTTTATCAACTTTAATTTGTGAAGATTTACTTGTACAAATTAAAATAGTGAATGTTCCTTTTGAGGAGTAATAAAAAATTTTCTTTTTAAAAATGAAATAGTATATGGTCTTTAAAATATTTCAATCATTTACAAAATCTTTCAAGAAATAATAGAAGAGCCTTTTTAAATTCAAAATTTTTATGAATCAATATATGAATATAACCTTATAAGTTTTAGATTTAATATTTATATAAATCTTTTTAACTTCCATAAGTGAATACTATTAATTAGGAGATCAAAAGCTAATGTCAGCATAAAATGAAATTTAAGGAAGAAATTTATTTTATCCATTCTCATAAATTTAATGAAATTATTAAAGAAATATATCAAATCAAAAAATAATTAATCTGGTTTGATTTTCACTCTATGGTCATTTTTCATACAAATTCAAGGTCCTATAATTTAAAATGAATTCTGAACCATTACAAACATGCAAGTCTGCAATTGAAATCAACCCCACAAACTGTTAAGTTAAGGACCAGAGCACAAATCATTTAGCCAACAGTTAAATCTAAAATAATTTGGATGAATTAAATAATTTATAGAATATATTTCACAAAATTTATCTTTTATTAATGAGATCAAATGTATAAATATATACTTTTATGATGTATATGCTTACGATTATTTTCATGCAATAAATAATTATATTTTACATCAAATAAATATAAAAAAAAAAATGCTCCTAACCTTTAATGTTTGTTCCTTTTGATGTAAAAGAGCTCGAATTTCTTCCACATTCATTTCTAAAAAACAATTTATAAAAGAAAAACTATATATTTCTTTGAATAAATTTCTGCATCAATAGAAGCAATCAATATTTTATATATCAGTTTTAATAAAAATAAAATAAAAATTTATTTGATGTTGAATTATTTTAAGTTTTGATTGGCAGTTTTTCATATCAATATGCAAAGTATACAAATTAAAATTCAAATAAGATTATAAACTGTTATATTGAATGAAAAATGACGCAAAATATTCTATTTTTAACTGTTATAAAATTAAATTATAATTGTAGAAAAAATAAAAATTTTAATGTTAAATTACATAAATTATTAATAAAATAATTATTACTCATAACAACTTTAAGTTTAGGCCTAGTAAAATTTAAAATTAACACTATTTTAATATGAATTTTGCTTTGATATTTTGAATATTGAAGCATTGTTATATCTTTCATAAAAAGCATTTGGTTTTGTTTCCCAAAATAGAGTTTATATTTCAATACTGAAAACTCAACAGCTTTGCTTTTATCAAAAAAAAAAAAAAAAAAAAAAAAAAACATTTAAAATACATGAAAATATTCCAGTAAAATGATAAAAACAACAAATTTATAAAAGAAATGTATAATTAAATTGAATATTTAGAAAACAAAAAAACACATTTAAAAGTACCTAATATTAACAGTTGTACTATCCAAATGAGAAAAAACTAAGCTACAATATATTTTCATACATAATATTTGCTACTAAGTTATTTGTATTTTTTCTTTAAATCTAAACCTGTTATAAAGAATATGACTAAACTTACTAATACTTTTTTTTATTTTCACCAATCATCCACCTTCCATATGTATACTAATATATGTATGAACATAATATGTATAACATATATGTATGAACATAGTATGTACATATATATTATACATATGCACATATATATATATGTATGAAAAAATATTAAAACTTTTCTATACTGTCACTATATTGTCACCTATCAATAATGTCTGTTTTGTTGGTTGTTGTTTCCAATCCCATCTGGGGTAGCGGAGCTACACCAGATCCATAAGTTCATATACCCTCAAAAAATCGAGGAATAGGAGAGGTCTCTCAAGAAACTCTTCCATGGTAAAATCGAGGCAAACAAGAATATGTTGAGGACTAGCCTCGTTGGAGTAACATTTTTTGCAGGTTGGGAAAAGTTTGGAACGCCCGCTAAAAGTGAGGCCCTTAGTGTGCCCTGAAAGTCAAGGGCACCACTGGGACGCTTATGGGGGTACCAAACGTGATTTGGTGGGACAAGCAAGGTTTTAAAATATTTTGATTATGGTTTGGACACATTAACAGAATTCTTGTAAATCGTTATCACTTACATTCTGCATTTGTTTTAACAATCCTTCAATTGCATTTTTGTTAATAGATTAGTTTATTTATTATTTCAAATTCAATGAAGACATAAATGTCAAATAACCTTTCTCTACTGTAAAATCATTATAAAAAAGGAAAACTGTGCAATTGCTTCAGAGAAATAAAATAATTGAAAATATACAGTTTGATTATAATTTCAATTCATTTTTCTTCATTTGTTCAATAAATACATGGCATAACTAAAATGATATGTTGTTGCATTATTTATTATTAACAGGTATCGAATCAGGAAAATTATTTTGCAACAATCTTAAAACTGCTATTAATAATAAAAACTAATAACAGCTAACATTTTTAGGGTACAATCAAAGACTTTAAAATCAGAGCACATATCCATACATATTTTTATATAGTTAATAACATTTTTTATTGAAAACATTTTAATGGTAAGTTAAATATTTTTTATTAAAGCTCTTTCAGTAGTTTAGAGTTTTAACAAAATTTGCCTCGAAAAAGCCTTGTACACATGCAAATCAAAATATTTAATTTTTACATCTTATTTCCAAATATAAATATTTAATTTTTACATATTTATTTCACACAACTTAAAGAAATTTTTTTTTTAGAAAATTATTTCTTTAAATTTGATTTATTCCATCATCACACATTTGAACATTTCAATCATCATTATATGGCACTGAGAAATGAAAAATTATAAACTAGCACTGTATTATAATATAATTTTTATTAATTTATTTTTCATTTATATTCATTAATATTGTTATTCTTTGATTTTTTTTTTTTTTTTTTTTTTTTTTTTTTTTTTTTTTTTTTTTTTTTGTAACTTGCATTCCTCCACTTACATACCAAAGATATTCTGCGTGTATCACAAAACAAATAATATTTTAGTAGTTTATTCTTCTCATTATTCCTGTCACAATGTAAATATATTTTTCTTTTATAATTTCAACTATTTTTTAAGGAACAATTTTCTTAATACATTTAATTGTCCTCACATCATTACTATCATATTTAATATCAGCTTAATTTTTGTTTACTCGGCATCAATCCATTTATTTTGATTACTTACTTTTATACAAACCTATATTCATAAGTGTCATAAATATACATACTTTTATATCTTGTTTTAAAATGCAATATACCTGTTTTTATGACTTTCATTTTTGAAAATTTTATCTTTCAACATAGTAAATTTTTTTCTTATTTTTAGCTGTTATATGTGCTTATTTCAGATAGTCTGGTTGTTTGTTTTCGAAATATACACTTTTAATTATAATATGATCTTTTATATGTATAATGCCTAGTTAGAAATATCATAATGAAAATAAATATATCCATACAAAATTTATAAGTATGGTAATACATTTAGTGCAAAAGCAGCTTAAACAGAACATAAAATAAATATTCCAAAACTGTTTAATATCTGGAACAAATATAAATATTCAAGTACTGTTTAATGTTTGGAACAAATATGAATACAATAAAGGAATTAGATAAGATTATTAAAATATAGCAAAAAGAGCATAGAACCTGTATACAAAGTGAAATTTACAAAATGAATTTTAAAATTGGAGTCATTTTAATAATTATACAAATCAAAACGGAAAAACAAAAACTCACTCAGTATGGTAGAAAAGCCATACTTCATACCAATGTGGTCAACAACCTCTAATGAAGCTGGCCATATTGGTACTTCCCATATATTCATTCAAATTAATTGATTGTGAGTTTTTTGTTTTTTCCTTTTGATGATTACAACTATTTAAATGACTCAAATTTTAAAAGTCATTTTGTAAAGTTCACTTTGCATATAGGTTATATGCTCATTTCTTTTGCTTTATTTAAATAATCTTATCTAATTATTTTATTGTAATTTTCGGATATATATATATATCTTATTTGTTTAATATATCTTAATTGTTTTTCCTAAAGTTATTATAGCTTTATGATTGTTTTTTCTATTCTAACAGTGATATATGGTACTTTTAAATAAAATGTGGACAGAATTTATGAGCAGAAATGTACTGCAAATAATCCATATATTACAGCAAAATTGAAATAGTAAGAATAACTTAAAATATATTACACACATACTTTCAGCAAGAGTGTCTGAACGACTGGAATTTGAGGTACCAGCTGTTTTTATACTATTTAATGAACTATGGAAAGATGGAATTTTTGCTGCAGTAGATGTACTTAATGGAGGAGGTGGCCTAGCAGGAGTTTTAACAACAGGACTTGCTATAAAAAAAATCATTGATTTCAGATTAAATGTGTTTTATGATACATTTATTTCAAGAACACTGAATAGAAAATTAGGATTAAATATGGTAATCATTCTAAAGATAATTTTTCGATTATGTATTTCATTAATTTCTTTATCAAATTTGAATACATGACTGAAAATTTTAATCTTGATAAGGCAAAAGCAGTTAAACAAATAATAATTATATATGACCATTTTAAAAGTATCTCACATTTAGTAAAAAATATTCACTTACATTAAAATTTTTCATTCTTTTTACATACACAGTTAAACTTAAATAGTAAGATTAAACTTAAATACATAATTATCTCCATCAATTTAACATTTTGCTATTCTGAAAGACTTTTAAATAACAAAATATTCCTAAATTAAATAAATCTCCAGCTCTGCAGCATTTCAAAAATTTGAAAATAAATATTATGAATTTTGTTTGAAATTATTTAAACAATTACTTGAATTTTTATAATTAAACCAATCTAAATCAGTGATAACTTACATGTATTATGTTGCTTATAAATTTCACACCTTTTTGCTTGTTTCCTTGTATTATCGCTCTACCAATAAAAATTAACATAATAGCCACTTAAAATATTATGCAAAATAAAATTATTTTAAGTATATAAGAAAAACACGAATAATAATTCAACATATGTACATTTTTAAATCAAACTGATTGTAAATGATAGAAACACATTCACAACCAAAATTAAGATGCTAAAAATTGATGAAAACTCAAAAACTGTGCAAATAATTTGAAACAAAAAAGGTAGCATTTAAATTATATATTAATATTTAAATTATATCGATAATATTTAATAATATTTGAGAATAACTTAACCATTAAATTTTGTAATATCAACCAAAACATGAAATATCTTTTATTTGGTGACGTATTTGAAAATTCTCTTAAGAGATCATGATTTTGAACATCAGAGAATGGCAGATAGCAATATCACAGGCAGATTAAAATGTCATCCATCAGTTGTACAGGTAGCACTTCCTATGTGTCATGTTACATAAGCTTATTTCATATCAAGTTGAAGGAAAGATTGGGGTTGGTTGGGTTTTTTGGCGCAAGGTCCAAAAAGGACAAGCTGCGCCAAGAAAGATTGGGGGATAATGAGATGCAACTTAAAAATATATCATATATATCTAATACAATCAAGTTCACAAGAACTTAATTACATGATTTCAAGTCCATTTCATCTTGAATCATGAACTCAAGATGAAATGGATGTCAATCCTGTTGTCTTGAAAACCATTTATTCTTCAAATATTTACAAAATACAATAGACAGGGAAAACAGATATCATCTGATTATAATATAAAGGTGTATTAGCAAAAAAAATAATAAGAGGTAAAAAAATCATATCTTACTCAACAATAAAAGAATTAAATGCATAATAATAAATACAAGTCTCAAAACCAAAATAAAGGTATACAATTCTGTGCAATACTAGCTATTGCATAAGAATCTTTTTTCCATATTTTATAGTACATAAATATAGTGTGCATGTTTTTTTTTTTTCACACATGCAAACAGAAGATATAAGGAATTGAAAATCTAATAGTTAAAACCTATGGCTTTGAAAGTTATTGTAAAAGTTAAATATCAGACATTGCCTTCTAATATTGTAGCTTAAAGTCACAAACTTACAAGCATGTAATAATCTCCATGCTATACTAATTGGTTAATGAGTTACTAACTTTAAAATTTTTGTTACTTTTGAATCACATTTAATCAATGAAATCAACATTTGAATAGAGAATTTCATTCTTATAACACAACAATGAGACAACACTAGATGTTGAATATTTGCGATTCAAAGACCTTTTCATTACAGTAATTTTTTTATTTTTCCAAAAGGATCAAACAGAATCAATTTTTCTATGACATTTTACAAACTAAACTACAAATTGTATTACAAGAATATGTGACCAACTTTCTAAAGCTTAAAGACCATTTGATTTTGTATTCTGATGACAAATGGTGTCAAATCACTTGCCATTCACTGTTTGGTTCCTAGTATCAACTCTTCTGAGGAAGGAGTGAACTCTTGTTGGCATATTTCAAAAAAGCTGAATCAGTAATTTAGTTGGTTAGTTAATCACTTTTTGCGAGTGGAAATTAATTCAACTAAAACCTCTAGTTTAAGATTGATTTCAAACTAAAAATATTCATTTTAAGTAAAGCCCTAAGGACCGACTATTGAGTTATAAGCTTTGCAAACAGTAGTTAGGAATTTCTTCTATAATCTATGGAACAATAAATATTTGGCCAACATCCAGCTGTTAATAACATATTTCCAACCAACATAAGATTCTAAGATATACAGCAGAAGTTACGCTCATTTGAACACTTTGATTACATTGAAATTGTATAATACACAATCATTATAAAAATTAACAATTTTCCCATAAAGTATAACTTTTAAGCTGAATCATATTTGTATAAAGTGATGGCATGTCAGTAACAATAACATGAGATGTTAAATAAGAATGTGCTTTTGCATTTTTCCACAAATTTAAAGTATTTTGGATAATTCATTGCGATTTTCATTCGATTGTTTAATTTTTCAAAACCATTTTCTTAAGTAGAAACGACAATACATTTAAACATAAACTCAAAGTTCTGGAATTTTAAACTTACTTTGCCTATTTTCTGTATTTGAAATGCTGTCAATATTTAATCTAAAGGTAGGAAGACTTGAATTACCTGAAGACCTATTTCTAAAGAAAAAGATGTAATATAACTCAAAAATATCAGCCAATAATTCAAAAAGTTCAAATTAGTATAACTTGAACTTGTGAACATTATTCTTATCTAGAAAAAATACTGGCCATTAAAAAACAAAATTTGTGTAATAAAATTTTTATATAAATGTTAAGATTAATTACTATGGAACAAAGATAAAAACTTTAATTAGGTTCAAAGATAAAAACTTTAATTTTTTGATGAAAAAAGGACAATATAAAGTCTACTTTAAAAGTATTTTTCAAAAATTCATATTAAATTATCCTTTTATAAAGGGTATTAATATAAATAATAAAAATTATTTTTATTACATTTATTTAAATATTTTTTAATGTTTTCAATTAAGCACCAAATATATTTGTCATAAATAAATATGCACACCTAAAGTAATTTTACTTTTAGTAATTTATATTTCTAATATGAAATAATGATAGTAAGAAGAAAGGCATTTAAAAAATTACAATTATAAGTTGAAATAAAAGTAAATAATCAGAAAAACATGAAAAGTTTGACAAATATAATGTTAGACAACTGATTATAAAGTGGAATATTTTCTATGCATTTAATCTAATTATAAATCAATGATTAAAAGTAAGTGTGAAGAAAATTTCAATGCATTTCATAATTTAGGAAATATTTAAACAAATCAAAAAAACTAGTTATAATAATACAATAAATCCAAATTACCGAATTTTTTCTTCTTGAACATTTTCATAAGGATCTTGAGCAGGATATCCAAAGGAGCTACTTAAGCCATTTACATCTTTTGTTTGAGTTGGAAGATTTTCATTGAAAGAATTGAGATTAATAGAAGTATTTTCATTACTACCATAGCCAGAACTAAAATCAGAGGAATTAAGAGGTTTCAAGCTTCGGGAAATTTTATCATCAATACATTTAGCTGCAACACCTGTATTTAAATTGGTTTCAAATGAATTTTGCCTTGAATGAGTAGAATTTGTACCAGATACTAATGGAAAGTTTGTATCATAACTAGAATTAATACTAACTTGCCTATCCACATTATTGTTAGAATTGGTAGACATTGAATTATTAGACCAATTATTGATCATACCCATTACATCATTATATGATGGTGGTCCACTCCCAATAACTTCTATATAATTCTCAGGACATATCCCAGTGTCACCACAATCAGTTATGACTTCATACCAATTGTGATCAATTTTTCGTATTAATGTTACTGTATCACCAGCTTTCAGGCTAACATCTCCTTCCAACTGAGGATAGAAGTCAAAAATAACTCTTCCATATGTATCTGGTGGAAATAAGTTTGAATCAATTTCATTAGGTTCTTCCTTGGTGCTTTTTGAGTTAGTACTAGGGCAATCAACAACTATGTTAACAAAATTTGCTGGAAAGATACCAACTTTCCCATCAACTTCCCCTTCAATCCAGTTACTGTCCACATGCCGGATTAAGTTAACAATTACTCCAGCATTAAAGCTCAATTCATTGGCATATTCTGCTTTAAAGGGATATATAGTACGGCCGTAAGGGGTTATACCACTGTTGATGCAGTCATAACCAGAATTATTTTCTTCCTGCTGTGCTGCCTTGTTTACCTCTGCATTCACTTCATTCTGACATGAAGGTTGAGAATCCTGAATTGAGCCTTCCTCCAACACAGTAACAAATGAAGCTGGGAAAATGCCTTGTCGGCCATTACATTCTCCTCTGAAAAGAGGAAAAAAATTATCCAATAAACATAAATTTTAGAAAGCATTCACAAGACATTTTAACAATGTTAAATATGTATATTATAGTATAAATTATTATTATAATTGTAGAAACATTTCATCAACCTATAGCATCAAGACACTTTTTTTTATTTTAATATTTTTACTATTTTAATTTACTAATAAGTTTTTATGATAAGGCTAAAAAAAAAAACTTTTAAATAAAAACTGTAATTTAGAGCTATTTTAAAAAAAATCTAAAAAGATTTACAATTTTTCACAAATAAAATTATAAAAGCTATCAAAAATTATGTTTGTAGGAAAGACTGATCTAAAATATTATATGTAGGCATACAATAACAAATAAAAATTGGAATTTTCCAATGTGCCAAGCATAAAAAATTGCCTTGTATATCAAATATAATGAGAAAAATAATTTTTAACTCAAATTAATTACATGAATATGAGCTGGTAGAAATCATTATAATATATTTTTAGTTTTTTTAAAAAAAAGAAATATGCACAACTAAAGACACTCTAAATTTAGAGTCATTTATTTGTAAAAAAAAAAAAAACTGGAAAAATAGCTAAAACTTTAGATGACTTCATAAATATTCCACATTTTTCAATTAACAGATTATTTTTCCCTTTTAGTAGGATACAATGCATTTATTAAAATAAAAAAGAAAAGACAATATGAGTAAATGACATAACATAAGTATACAAACATAAATAAAATATAATATTCAAGAAAAATATCTTGATTCAGCATTTTTTACCATTAGTAATATGACAAAAATTACGTAATGAGAAATTTGTTTTGGCACTTTTACATATACTCATGGAAAAAGAAGTTTTTAAATATTATTCTAATTTAAACATGGAACATAAATAAAATACCTAAACCATCCTTTATCAACTTCCTCAAATATATTAACTATTTCATCTTTAAATAAATCCATTTCTTCAGAAAGTTGAGCTTTCATATCTATTTTCACTCTAGCTTTCATGGACATTTTCTTAGAATTGTTGGAATCGGGAAGTATATTTTTATTTATATTCCAAACATGAGTCAATGGGAAAATTCCTTGTTGGCCGTCAATGCTTCCCATCCACCAATTTTCATCAATAGAATGTTTTCCAACAATAAGATCACCTAAAAAAAATAAAAAAAAAAAATAAATAAAAAAAAATTTTTATTATCTAGAGAATAATATTCAATCAAGGTTATGCATACTTATTGAAACATTATACATAAAGTCAGAAATTACTAATAATTTATATTCTGAAAAGCTTTTTGCACTTTGAAATTTCATTTATATATTAAGCTTCTTATTAATTTCATCTGTGATAACAGTTATAAGTTCAAAGAATTTTGCTGTTAAAATTTCATTAAAACTATACAAATAAAGCCTTATTTGATAAATGGTATCATGATTTTATACTTTTGTCAGGAGCCGATATTGTTTTGGCTATTCCTAGTTTTTAATACCTAATTTCCTTCATATATTAAAAAATTAAAACAAAAAATAACTTATTCAATTATATCTATATGATTTAAGAGCTCTTTTATTGCTTTATTTTAGTATGAAGTTTCATTAATCATACTTATGATGACAATCGTAAGTTCAAAAAGTCTTGTTGTTAATACTTTATTAAAAATAATTTATCTTGCTTGATTTTTGATAAAAGGTTTAATATTTTTGTTACAAACAGAAAATCTCAGTCTTTTCAGAATAATTTACTACTCTTTAAGTAATTTATGATGCATATAAATCATTTTAAAAAAATTACAAACATATTTTAAAACATATATATATAAGCACTTATTACAAATGATACATTCATTCTATGAAATGGGAAGAACATAAAACAGTCTTATTCATAATCTGATAGAATAACTAAATCATAAGCCTATGTGCATGTTATATAAAAAAAAAAATCTTCACATATTTATATAGATAAATAATTTTATTTTCTCTTGGAATTTTATAAGCACATCTTTTAATTTTAATAATTTTGAAATGATCATATTTACAACACAGACATTTTAAAATGTGAAAAACATTGCTAAAAGGAACATTAACCAACTCAGCGTCCGCGACGTATCTGTTACGTCGCAATAAACTGGTCGAAAAGCGGCTCATGACGGCAGGGATACGTCGAAATATTCCTGCTCGAAAGCGGCCTGCGACGGCAGAGATACGTCGCAGAGTTTTCACCGAAAGCGGCCGCGACGTATATTTTCACATAGCAGAAACCACTTATTTTTGCTTTCCCCCTAATCGGTGGTTTGATTGATCGGCCTTAATCACTCAAACCACACTCCTTGGAGACTTTTCTTT
>JAPDSC010135539.1:17085-34429 GCA_026290005.1 Latrodectus geometricus | reverse complement strand
AGGAAACATTTTTCGCAGATTCTTGAAATTTTCTGAGACGCTGAGTCAGTTAAAAACTAAAAATTTAACAAGCTATTCATAAAATCTTAATAATATGTATCTTTATAATAATAACTACATAAAAAAAGAATGTCTTTTTACAAACCGAATAAAATTTCCTTTTCACTGTTTATGAAAATATTCTTAAATTTATTTCTATATTAAAAAGGGATAAAATCAATCCTACAATCATAAAAAACTAAGCTTACCCGAAAAATAATCCTCATGTAAAATGTTGGTGGCTGCATTTTTTCTCAAACTGAAATCAATGATTGTTATACAAGCATATGTAGGTTGAAATGAATTTTGCCAACTTAAGCAAACAAGAACATCACAAATATTTGCTTTAAAGAAAGCAGAGACAAAATAATCCAAAATAGGCATCTAAACAGGAATGTGAGGAAAGAATTCAGCATATGCAGTTGTTTTGATTTTTAATATGATTTATTGGCATTTTAACGGTTAATTTCTCTTTTTTAAAATAAATAGAAATCATAATGGTGAAACTTTTATAGCTAAATAATATAGGGATATGTAAGCATTTAAGTTATAAAATGATTACAATTTGTGATCAAGAATCTTAATCAAATATCTATTTTATTTCCTGATCATTCATCAGAAGTCTTATTTTAAAAGGAATAATGTATAGATAACAGGAATTTCACAATCTAATGTATCAAAGATTTAATGGAAATTAATAAATAAAAAAAATCTCTGCATTAAAAGAACAATAATAATTAAATACACATGTATAATAAAAATAAACAATTATAATAAAAACAAAATATATAATAAAAATAATTAAAAAAAAATAATAAAATAATAAAATGTATTATTATGAACATTAGTGATATAAAAGCAATTTTAAAGAGCACTCTTATAACTAAAATTACCAATAATTTTCAGCTGTAAAATGTTTTGCCAATAACATTTTTAATAAAGGAAAAATCTAAAAAAAAAGTTTTAAAGCAACCACTATTATTTTTTTAACATGGTCTGAAATGAGTATTTTACTCAATATTAATTTAATTTTGAAATTAAATGTGATTGAAAAAAAAATGTCAGGCACAAATGAAGTATTTTATTCATTTGCTTATCACAGTATCTGAACAAATACAGAAAACGTTTTTATGAGAAATAAGCAAAAATTAAATGTATACTTAACTTCCCTTTTAAAGCAGGGCTTATTATGGACAATATTCCTTATTATATATCACAAATAAATAAACTCAGAACAAAATACTTTTAGAATTGGTTTAATAAATATTTCCTTCAAGAATTCCTTCAATGTATTTTATATAGAATACTAGTGAACTTGAAATTTAGCTAATCCTATTCATAGTCACAACATAACAAAAAATATTGCAATGTCAAATTTTCTAAACCTATCACATTAAACTATAAATAGTACTTCACCAGGAAACTAGAATAATTACACCAAACTTGCTACTAATCTAGAGAAATTAGAGATAACAAGAACATTTTAGAACAATTGTGCAATCTAGCATGTTTTTGTTTTTCTGATTTTAACCCAATGACTGATTTTTTTTTTTTTTTTTTTTTTTTTTTTACAAATAATGAATCTTAATTTTTCAAAAATGAACAAGCAGGTACTCATTTAAGAATCAATTTAAATTTTTTATAACTTTAAAAAACTTTTAGTTTTGAAACTTTACATTCATAAATTAGTTAATAAATTTTTACACTCAATTTAAAAGAAAATTTTGCATATATTGCATTGAAAATTTTAATATTTTTGTAGGGATTTTTTGTGCAGCAAATCTTAAAATAGATTTAGAATTAATATTGGTCTATGTTATTTCGAATAAATATTTTATAATTATTTTATTTTAATCAGTTTTTCTAAAATTTAACAATCAAGAACATTTGTTTCTTAAGCTATTATAATAATATCTCAGTTAATATAATCAAAATAACTTTAATTCCTTAGACATAGATAAAAATTTTTTTAAATTTCTCTACAATGTATGTTTCTATTCCTATACAGTTATGAAATATATATTTTTGTTGAACAAATGCATAACTGGTAAACACTGATTTTTCACACACACACAAACATAATATTTATACATACTTGCACATATTTAATTTCATTAGTTAATAATTAGAAAATAAGGAATAAAATATAATGCATTTGATACAATAAGTATTTAATATCCATTTTCACTAACATTACAGTTAAACTTAATATTATACAAATGTATACCAAATAGGATGCATTATTGAAAAAAAAATATTTGCTAACAAATAATTTTTAATAAATAGTTTACACTTCAGTAACATAACTTTTTTTAAAAACTGAGCATATAAAAATAACATTTTAGGCACATTTAACTAAAGTCAATTTTATTTAAAGTGCCTTTTTCCAAGTTTTTAAATTGAAAAATTTTAAAATTCATTTAAATTTTTATATATTATTCAAAAAATTATTGAAAAACAGTATCTTATATGATAAATACTACCTTATACTAAGTTTGTCTGACTATGCAGGAAAAAAACTTGCAATATAACATCCCAACATACTTTTGTCATCTAGTTTATAAGGAAAAAACAGGTTGAAAAAGAAGCTTCCTTATCATTCATCCCCTAATGAGATTTCACAAGGAGAAAAAGTGTCCAATTATGTTGTCAAGCAAGTTACTGTTTGAATGACTCAAGAGAATGATTTATTGAGTTTTCTTTGTATGAGATAAAACTGAGAATTATTTGAAACAGAGATAATATATCTGGACTGAGAAGATATAGTCTCTATTTCATATAGATTTGTTGACTGAAATAAAAAAAAAACCTTGACCACAAATAACATATATTTTTAAATTTTTAATATTGCATTTCACAGTATAATATGGTATTCACATGGATGAAAATGTCAATAAAACAAAAGCTTTATAAAATATAAATGACAGTAATTTATGATATGATTAAATTTAATTCTAGCAATTGCAGTTTATACTTAAGTATTCTGTGGTGATATGTATAAACACTGAAAAATAATTGTAGAAAGTAAAAGTGGCTTGAGTGCAATTCTGAACACATTATCATTTGATATAACATGTGTCATAACACTGAAGTTTCTGAATATGAGAACTTTTAATCAACATCTTTTTTTTGACAATCACCGAATTTGTTTTTTTAAGTGAAATTATTTTTTAATTTCACAAGTCATTGAAATATAACTAAATGAATGAATAAAACATAATTTCCTTTTTTTTAATTATTGAAAATGAATTTTTAAGATAATATTTAAACTCAAAAACACAAATTAATTTTACAATAATTTATTATTAAGTTCTATGAGTAAGACTATAAACAAAATTTATTTATTTTTAAATAAAATTAGTTTTTAATGATTCAGCAATATATTTAATACAATAAATTCAGTATATCATTTTATAATTAAATAAATTGTAAAATGATATACTAAACTTATAATATTACAAACTGATAAATTAAAACTTATAAAATAATAAAACTTAAAAATAATAAAAACTTAAATTAAAATCAATTTAAGTTAATATCTTATCACCTTAAAAATATTTCAGCGTTTCTTCTCTTTATTGGACTTGCAAGATACATTTTGTATAACTCACAGAATAACATATAATTTATATATGAGGTTGAATATGGCAAACAGAGTTCTGTTTATAGGTATTGTTAAATTACTCACAGAATATATTTTAGCATCAGTTAAGATTTCAAAAGCAGAAATGGGACATGGTTTTAAAAGTAAAATGTTAAAGTTTTAAAAGTGAAGTATTTTTTTGCAAAGTTAAGTAAGGTATTACATAATTTTAAAGTTCAAAAAAAGTTTAATGAATTTTAAGATTTGAACTTTAAATAACTTAAATTCTCTTTTTTACATTTAAATACTGGTGATGGGACTTTATTAGTGCTCCTCTCATGTGAGGGAACCAATAAAATTCAAAAGCATCCACATCATAGAACATCTATTTTCCATTATACACCAGTAGCAGTAAAGGTCAAACTTGAAATCTTCAACCCTTACAAACTTTTTACCTTTAACTTTGATGACAACATTATTTTGGCATTATTCACGCCATTAATTGTGTTAACAAGTGATTTTAAGGATTAACGATTAATTTTCAACCACAAGGCTAATTCAGTAGCAGTTAGCTTAATACAGCTTAGTTAGCCTAGTAGGTTTTACCACTAGGTTAGCTGAGCTGAAAGCCAACACCACTGCTTGATTAATTCAATGCAAGCAATAGCAAAAGGCACAATAATTCACATCATCGATTTAGTATTTTTGCTCAGTTCTTGACTCCTAACAATTAGTATTATCTTGAATGTTATTAGAGCAATGTTATTGCTTTTTTAAAATTTATAAAAGAGTAAATTTTTAAAAATCACTGATTTAACATTTTAAGTAGTCAACCTAGTGATTAATGCTCATTAGCAGGTATTGCAAATTTCACGATGGACAGTAGTAGAGGAGTTTAGACTATTTTAAATCATCATTACTGTTAAACTCTGGAAGGAAATTATAAAAATTTAATAATAGAGATATGAAACTGAGTGGTAGGATTAAGAAAAGGTTGACAATGGCTCTTTTAATATAAATAAATGGCATCACATTACATTAACAACTGTACATTACAATAACTTATTATAATATTTTATAGATAATTTATCTGATCAAGTGTATTAAATTAACTTTTAACCATAATCTGGTGCAGCTTCTTGTAGGTAAAAAAATATATTCTGAATTACGATATTTGAAATGTTATTTTAGCATATTACACAAAAATTGAAAATCAACCTAAACTACCGCTAAATGTAGATTTTTACACACATACAAACAGGATTTAAGAATAACAAAAAAGATTCTTAATAATAATGAACAGTAATTTTAATACTGGAAACATCAGTTTTATTTCAGATGCAACTATTGAATTTTAACACAGTTAATTAACTGTATATAGAACTTTTATTTTCTGTAGTTACAGTACTTTTACAATTGATCAGAATAATAATTTAAAACATAGCTTCAAGATATAATTATTTATTTAATTTTAATGTTAACTTAATATTCACAAATTTTTAAAAAAACATGTACTAAATTTTTTTTTTTTTTTTTTTTTTTTTTTTTTTTTTACAATTAGATGCTTAGAAAAATTATAATACTTTTATAAAACTTTTATTAGGATAAAAAAAATTAAGATCAAATGTAATTAGGTATTTTATAGTAAAATGTACATTTACATGCAGCAATGTTACAACTAAAAAAAAAAATTCTGCATAGCGCTTCCATGCAGGTTTTTGTTAATTTATCACTCCATGGTCATTTTTTTACACATGGAAGCTAATTAGACTGCACTACAGCTTAAGTAGATCTCAAACCAACAAATTGTTGACTAAAAGGCCAGAGTCAACTGTTAATAAATATAAAAACAACTACTCTTAATAAATATAAAAACAATAAAATTCTCTGATATAATTGCAAAACAGAATTTGAAAGTTGCCACATAATAATAAAACAATAAAAAATATTGGAACATATAAATAACACATCATATTAAACTGGTGGTCAATAGTTACCTGCTTATTTGATATTTTTTAAGAAAATATTTTTGTAATTCTTTTAATGCTAATGTCACAGAAAAAATAAGATTTAAAAAAAATTCAAAGAAATTCCCACTTAAAGTTAAATTTTTTAAAATGTCAAATTCTTTTTATAATTTGCAAGCAATCTCTTTAATTTCAAATAATATACTACAATCTACAAAATTTCCAGAATAGACAAGGAAACATCTAAGAAATGCAAATTGTATATCAGTAAGAAATACTAGCCTAAAGAAAGAAATTGATAGGAAATGTAAAAATCCAAAGAATATCATAAAATAAAATAAAATCACAAATGTCTTATATTTCCTAAATTGTGGTTTTTTTGACTTAGTAACTACTTTAAAATATAGCAAAAATTTATAAACCAAGAATTTTTTTTATTGTCTTAAAAGATAAAGTATAAATATCAAACAAGCATTAATAATTAAAAAAAAAATCTTTAAATGTTTTATAGTTTACAAAATCAATGATCCCCATAACCATTAAATTATATTATAAAACTCTTGTGCTACCTTATAAGCTCACACGAATCAAAAGATAGTATTTAGCATTTATATTTATTTGAAATGGAGATATTGTTAAAAGTCAAAACAATTGCACTTTAGCAAATTTTTGAAATATTTAAAGCAACACTTCTTTACTTAACTTGATTATAAATATTTAATGTAAAAACAAGCAATTAATGGAAAACCTAAAATAATATCTCAAGAATTTTTTACATTAAGATTTATTTCTTCGACAAGGATTTAAATAAGGATCAGCTATATGTACTTGATATGCACAGAGTAACTGGAGTCATGGACTTGGTTTAACTTTGCTAACATTATTTTGGCATTATTCAGACCATTAATTGTGTTAACAAGTAATTTTAAGGATTAACATTTAATTTTCAACATTTACTCTATTTATATAAAAAGCTAATTTATGTTACATATATTTTTCAAAAAATGATATTTATAATTCAAATAAAATAATAATAGCAAAAACTTATCATGCCATACTTTCTGATATATAAAGCTTTTGAAATTAGTAACATTTTAAATTCAAAACACTGAAATATAATAGGACAATAGATTTCTGCATAAAATAAAATAAATAATGCATATAAAATAAAAATTTCATAAGATTTCCCAATACAAACTCAGCCATGAAACCTTGTATAAATTGAGAAACAATGAAATAGTTATAAATGATAATTAATGTCAACAATAATTTTGTTGTAAACTATTTAAATTTTTTTCCTATGCAGTCATTTGATGATTAACACACATATCAAATTAAACAAATTTAATTAACTTTGTAAAATGTGATCTTTAAACTAAAAACTTGAAAAAAAAAAAAAAAAAAAAAAAAAAAGAATGAATTATTTAATAAATTGTGGAAATAGTATCAGCCAAGAGATTCTTAGTTGATGAGTAAGAAAATCTGAAAAACCTATTTGGGAGTAGAATATATATAAAGGTTGTTCATAAATCTTCTAAATTTTTTCCAACTATATGTAATTATTTTACAATTTTCATACATTTTAGTTTTTATTTAAATTACAAGAAAATTTGCTACAATGTAAGTATTTAATGGTATTATAATACCATTCTAATTAATTATTTATGCATGACTGATACCTGATATTTGGCCAGCTTTTGATACTGATAGAAAAAAATTCTTCCATCAAGATCAATGTTTTAAAAAAAACAGCAAATAAGGATGAGATAGTTGAAAATAATCACTGAATACAAAATGAGAATATTTTTATTATTTTAAATTTAAAAATTATTCAGACCTTTCTTAAATGTTAAATCTCCATTTTCTTGTGCATTAAAATCACTAAAAGCTGCAAATAGCAGCTCTTGATCCTTGAGATTTGGTATTTTAATTTCCACAGTAAATCCTATAGGAAAACTACCTTTCCGGTTGCAACATATCCCTTGAGACCATTGTTTATCGATTCGCTCAGTAACTTGAATTACATCTCCAATTTGAAGTGGTAATTCATTGCGTACATCTGTAGGGAAGTCATACACAGCTTTCACAAGTCTACCAATTTTAGGTTCCATCACTGTAAAATCAGAACAAACACATAAATTTTGATAAACAATCTCAGAAATAGAATTTTTGAAATTGTTTTAATCTTTTCTCTTAATTATTTTGGTTAATAATTTAGAATTTAATGAATCGCATTACTTTGAAAACATTTTCTGACTCATAAATATTTTTGATAATATTGTTTTCTAAAGTTTAGGAATTCAATGTTCAGTAAATTATTAACTGATATATCAAATGTATAGATCAAGACAGTTTATAAATAAATTCTTTAAAATTAAAATAATAAAGCATTTTTTTATATACATTTTTTATGGTATTGCTTTCTTAACTTTAGGAATTCAATGTTAAGTAAATCATTAACTGATATATCAAAAGCATAGATTAAGACAGTTTATAACTAACTGCTTTAAAATTAAAATAATAAACATAAATTTTTTCAAATATGATTGTTAAATGGCAACGGAATAAAGTTTAACATTTTTATTTGGCACTAACCTATGTTTTATTTTTATGTTTTATGTAAAAATATTAAGAATGAATTCTGAAATTATATATTATTGCTGGAAGATGCCGTACAAATTAAAATAAATTTTGAAATATTGTATTTGAGAAAAGGTATAAAGTAAAATGAAACAAAATAAACACATTGCTTTTTTTTAATTCCCATTCACAAGTTTTATTAAATGATATTTATGAATCATGAATTCCACAAGCATTAAAATTCATAAAATTTCCTAAAAGAAAAAATACTTCTTTATTTCTAACAGCTCAATATATTTTGAAAATTTGAAAAATAATGCATTTTAGAATTTCTATATTAATTTTTTTTCAGATGTTTTTCAATAAAAAGTATGTGTATCAATTAAAAATTATCCCATTCACATCTTAAGTTAAAATATTTACTTAATCATATTAAAATTTAAATATGATTAAATTAATTTTTTAAAGATTAAAAAACATAACAGATATTGATTATGCAAAAATTATAGTTAATTCAACAAAAATAATATGATTTATCCAGAGACTGGGTTAAATTTTTTACTATTTGCATGATATATTTTCCCTTTTAAAAGTTAATAAATTAATTAGTAATTTCAGTTTACAAAAAGGTAATAGGTCAAGAAAAAATATCAAAAACAATTAAAATATGTAATTCTAATCTATTTTAATTATTAAACAATGTGAAAACATAGGAAATAATATAAAAGACCTTTGATATAATAATTGTACAAAAATTAAAAATATCAGCTTCTTAGCTTACAGCACATTAACATAAATTATAATAGTTTAGAGTAATTTATGCAGCGAAGATATTTTAGTATAGCCCATACAGTACTTCAAAGTAAATGATGTCAATAACTTTTTTTGTTAAAACATGAACAAAATAGCTTTGATTATTTTATCAATGGCCTGTGATAGTTTACACATCACTAAATGAGCCATAATTCCAGATGGCAAGCAAACCTACCTCAATAGTGAGCACCTAAAAAAAATCAGTGCTATTCAGTACTTGGATGCATGTTGGTGATGTAATCAGGATCTCTATCCTTTGTCAGTACGTGCAATTTTCTCATACCCACTGCATACATTTGCAATCGATCCTCTTTTATGTCGATATACATCAAAATGAGAGGTCCTGTCTAAAAGGGTCCTCTTCTAACTGATAATGCTCTCACACACTGAGTTGCATTGTATTTGAAAAAAAAGGGTATCCATGCTATCTGGAGTATTCTACCCATTCCTGATTGGTACTCTGGTGATTTCATTGCTTTAAAGGGAACTGACCAAACTACATATTGTAGGTCTGCTAATGGTTATCTTCATGGCCTTTTTAAAATTGATAGTAAATGTAAGCTCTATCCTACCTGTTGTAAATGCAGTCTCATCCCAAAATCTTACTAAAAAAGATTTCCTTACGGCTCTCCTGTTGTTTATTAATTTCATGAAAATTGAAAGGTTTTAGATCTGATGTAGCGATAGTACACCAGATAGGATCAGAAACAACATACTTTTATTTCTGTTATATCATGATCCCAAATATTTAAATCAAGTTTAAGTTGTATTGTAGCATAACACAGTAGAAAATTTTTCATTATCAGCAAATACAGTAATTAAAGAGTTTATATCATGTAATCCTTGCCATCCTAAAAGTAAAGAACTGGAGATCAATTGCTGGGAGATTGGGAAAAGCTTCTGAGGAAGGCCCACAAAAGGCTGTCGTGCTGATATCATGTAATAGTTTAAATAAAAATGCATTCGTAGAAAAGACATTGAATCAATTTGAAATTTAAAGATTTCAGAATAATACTTAAAGCTACCAGCAGACTTCAAATATAAAGTTTTTAATATACAATTCTAGTAAATTGCAACTGTCTAAATGAAACTGAAATTGCATGACTATTTTCAAGTTTCTTCAAACAAATGTGGCTATATCTAAAATTTAGAATTTAAAAGTGCATTACTTTGATACCATAAATTATGGTGCAAGGCAAGTGATAGTAAGAGCTAAAACAATTAAATACTTATAACCCGACTGTATTTTTTTTTCATAAATTAAGTTTTGAGAGTTTGAGTTATTACAAGTTAATAAAATCTATAAACCAAAGTAAACATACTCTAAAAATTTTTATACAAATATAAAATACAATCACGCTGTCATGAATAGATGTAATTTAATTTACTACTATCAGACTTAAGAAATAATTTATTTAAAATTTACTGCTTTATTTAAATAACTTAGTAAAGAAATGAATATCTACCTAAAAAAACTTAGTGACAGTCAGTGTTTTCGATTATTAATTTCCAATTTTTATGAAGAAAACAATGCGAATGCTCCCGAAAACATTTACACGTCAATTTATCGTCTTAGTAAAATATTCGAACTGTTCTAGTTTTTTCCATTTAATACCTTTATTTTGAAAATGGAGCTATATAACATAAATAGCATCACTCAATTTTATAAATGATTTCATATTAAAAGTGATAGCATGAAAATCAATGTTCATTCAAACATATTCAAAAATTATGAAATGTCAACTAAGTTTCATTTTACAATCCATTGCGTGGCAACATGCAGAGATAATGAAAGTTTAAGTTGTTTTTAAATGAACCGTTTGTGTGGTACATTAGTCAAAATGTTTTCAATTTCATTTTTAATAGATATTATTAATATTTAATTAATGATTAACATAAACATTAGAAATACTTCTAATTTATAAAACTCTTAAAAATTAACTTAGGGAATCCAAAGAATCAAAAAACACTACATCTTAAAATTCGGATCGAAATTTAATGTTGTCCGAAACTTGATAGAAAAATAATAAAAGATAGATATATAATTATAATTAACAAAAATAATATTTCTCAAAAATGTTTAACACAATATAATTATAAATATGCGTTTGATTATGCAACAATTCAATCAATAAGATTGAAACCTTTTGTTTGCATGTCATAAATTAAGAAAATTAAGTTTATTCTGTTAAACAGTTTTGAAACAATTATGAAATTAATAAAAATATCTTTCTTTTTTTTTTTTTTTTTGCTTTCAATTCTGTAAATTAATCAATTATTTCTGCATCGTTAAAATTAGTAAACAGTAAACTGTTTCCAAACAAATACAGTGTAAACATTTGTTTAATATTGTATTTAAGAGTGCCTTCTTGACAAACTTGGTGATTTTTGTTTGGCTATCGATTTTATTGGTGATTTTTGTTGGCACAGAACAATAAATTGTTCTGTTGCAACCAGAATACGATTGGATTTTAACCAGCTTGGTGATTAACTGTGACTACAATTTGGCGAGAATCAAAGGTTAAGCAAACAACAGGTTAAAAGTTTTAGCAAACACGCTATCCTTAAGTAATGAATATCAATTTCAAAAATAACAGTTTAAAAATCTATCACCGAAGTCTATGGCAGTTTCAATGATAAATGGCGCTTAACAGCAAATGTTTGGAAACAGTTGCTGGATATGACGTCACAACTAATGTCGTCTATTACCTTCCATTAGATACAGGCAAAACTAAAAATATGTGCAATTTTTTTCTATATTTAGAAATTTTGTTGCCTTTAAATCATAATATGTCAGATGGCTACATTAAATTTCGGCTTTTCAGTTTTTATCCAATTTTTTTTATTGTATCAATTTTTACATTACTTTAAATTCAATTTTAACACATTGATATTTGAAATTGTATGAAATAACATCTCATTAATGTCTTTGTTAGTTAACGTAACTACGCAATTTTAGTTCAAAAGATATTTCATATTATATAAAAGCAATTTCGTTTAAAAGCTACTTGGGTTTGATCACATGAATGATGAACTTTATCAATCAACTCTTTTTGTTTTCAGGACCTTTTATTCATATAGGAATAAATTTTTAGGCCTCTGATTCTATTGCTGGAAATAAATTTCTGAAGCATTTAACGTAATTAAGTAAATTGTTAATGCTTGACATAAATGAGATTTTCGTAATACGGTTTTGTAAAGGCATACTGTTTGCTTTCATTTATTCTAGAAAGAATTTTATCACAAACTACTGTTAATAAAATGAAACTTAAATTACTAGCTTTATTTTCAGATTCCAGTTTTATAGAATATTTCTGAGATTCATCTAGAGATATATTTAGAGCATTATTTATTTCGTTAAATTTAGAGCAAAAAATAGCTGTTTTAGCTCAACGATATCATCAGGCAGTAGATATTTCTTTGCTGTAAAATGTTTATTATTTGCTCCAAGACTTTTTTCTAATGCATTTAACTATGGATATAACTAGAATCCAGAAAAAACCTTATATGTAATCCTTTTCCGATTAATTAAAATTTGTTATTAATTGCCAACATGATTCGCTAACAATAGCTCCTATCAGATTTAAGGAATATGAAGCCAAGGAACGTAATGAACTGTTTGATTACATCTTTAATGGTGGTGGAGGTTGAAAAGTCCAAACACATTTGTCAAACTGTCGTCCAAAATATCCAGACCTTATTATTATTTGCTATTATCCAAACCTACTATTTCAAGGTTCTTTAAAATTTCCAAATAATTTTCCCGTGGGCTAAAAAAATTGTAAAAAATCAAAGAAAACTCTTTTAATTCAAATTTTTTATATATAACACAATATGAAAATTAACTTTCATATCACGTGTAGAATCAATTATAATAAAAAAATACACTACTTTCAAAATTAAAAAACAATTCAGAGTTGATAATTTATCTCCAGAATTGCTGGTCTGATTTTAATTAGATTTGATGTGTACATGCATTGATGCCTAAGAATACAAATAACCATGCAACAGTTATACAACACACCCATGATTATGCGTATTACTCATTGGAGTCGGGAGGCATTTAAAAGCGATTGCAAAATAGAACAAAAACACGGATTAATAGAGGGTATGGTTCACTTTTACATATATACAAGCCTCGCAATGTGAATTCTTATTTGAAATAATTTAGTTTATGATTTCCTGGCAATTGGTTTCACATGTTCAGCAACACTATTTTTAGACTCTGGATTGTTCTCGAGGGTCGGGTTGCAATTGCCATACCTTGAGCGTTCTAGACATGCGCTATATGGTTGAAATTTGGAGATCTACTTGGAGAATCCACGTCTGGTAAAAGCTTTTTAAAAATTCCTTGACCTGAAGAGCTCCATGTATTTCCCTGTTATTGTCCATTAAAATGAACTCAGCGTCAATTGCATCCATGAAAAGCCGAACTAGGGATCCAAATCCTCATCCTGCTTCCCCCTCCGTGCCTCTGTCAAGGGCGTTTAACATGATGCCTGACCAAGTCATTAAACCTTTGCTGCAATAATGGTTGATTTCACTCATCTTTGTGGTGCCTCGCTAGAAGAAATAAATAGAGATCATCTCCGGATCCTCAACGACCTTACCAGGCTTTCTTTCAATAGATCAAATCTCCTAGAACTGTTTCCATAAGTTACACAAGAACCTGATTATAAAAACTGAACTCTCTACAAATCTAGACTTTAGAGTAATCTGCTTCACAAATGGTTCTAACACTTTTTATTATTATTAAATACTTTAATTAATTGATTCCAAATAGTTGAGAAAAGATAGCTCACGTTGTCGCTTTCATTTTTTTTATATGAAAAGTTTAAAAAAAAAAAAAAAAAAAAAAAAAAAAAAAAAAAAAAAAAAAAAAAACTTATAATATTCTGCCAAATATATTCTAGATATCCTATGTAGTTTCCATTGTGAGTAGCAGAAGAAAGTTTAGTACAGCCATTAAATTTAAGAGAAATTTTAGCCAAAAAAGCTTTTTGTATTATTACCCATAGCAGAGCTTTTCTTCAGTTCCGTTTTATTATTCTAAATACTTTGCTCAACTATGGAGTCTATGCGTTTTTCACTTAAATTTCTTGTGATAAAATTTCAACACAATGTCAATGATCAATTGTGTTTTCGAGTTTTTGCGTTTTTGTCAGTACAAGTATTCTTCTGTAAATTGCACATTTGATAGAAAATTCTTCTAAATCTAATATAACTTCAATGTTTCTTATTTATATTACTTCAATTTCAGTTTCATTTTTTACTGTCATTTCAACAAACACATTTCCTAGTTTCCAGAGTAACACAGCTTTTTTTACTATAATACTTACTTCAAATTAAACTTCTGTATCAATATTATATGTTTTGTATTAAAAACGTATAAACTAAAATTTTTTTTGTTTATTTGTTCCTTCCCATATTTTCTTTTTGAGCTTTTTTTTTTCTGCACCAGAAAGCTAAGTAATTCATTGTGTATGAAATATTTAAACAATCAATTTATAAAAACCAACTTCAATAATTAATCATTTTCAAAAATGTAATAAGAACCAAGAATCGTTTCTCTACTGTTGCCTTGTTTGACATTTTAACTATTCTTCTTTTCACCATGCAATACGCACCCAATATTATGTGTCATTTTGTGAAATGAAACGAAACTTTTATTATATATATATATATAAATATATATATATATATATATATATATATATATATTCAAATTGAAATGTTTAACGGAGTCCTAGACATTTCTTTCATATGTCTGTGTCGCCAGCACTGTTTAAAGGTAATTTTTTAAGCAAAAGAGAGCTTATTAAAACGGAACATATTGCTGGAAAGCAGATTCCAAATTATTATAGACACCCAAGTGGGAATTGAACCTATGAATTGAAGCCTGGCAGATCAGCAGTTAGTGATATTTTAAATAGTTATTTGGTTAAAGAAAGACCTGTGATTTTCAGATAAACTGATTGATGTCACTTTATCTGAAAGTCTTCTCTTATATTAAAGTTAAAAAAAGGGGAAATAAAACTTAAATTTTTCAAGATTTTAAAGAAATTTCATGAATATTTTCATTTTGTTTGAACCGGTTGTAAGAGTTTTAAAGATGTTTGCAATTTTGTTTTGGAAGGAAATAAATGTACAGTATCAAAATTGTTTTGAATTATTCTAATAAATATTTTAGATATGAATGCTGAGGTCTTTTTAATTACTTGTTTTTTTCTTTATCAAATCCTCAGTTCACTAAAATTTTATCCGAGAACTTGGATGGATGAATTTTATTTTCCACTAAGCTTCTTAAAAATATTGTTAAAGTACTCTTTTTTAAATAGAATTTCCTATTGCATTGGATTAATCACTTGCAGTCCCAAAGACACGATGATGTCCACAGTTATTTTATTTGAGATTATTTCATTTATCTAGTTCACATAATCACTAAATAAAACAGGGTAATAAATTAATAAATTTTCTTCTCAAAACAACATAAAATAAATTTATATCTTTTTTCCAATGAATATTTTTGTCCAAATAAATCAGGAATTTAACGCTTTTATAGGAGGCAAAATAATCATTTGATAACTGATAGGAAAAAATCTAGAAACTGAATCTACTGTAAAAAACTTTGTTAATTCCATGATGTTTTTTTTTTCCATAAAGATATTTTGCTCTAAGAATGGGATGTGTTCTCGTGTCGCAAGGGAAGAACATCATGAAATATTTAAGAACACTTGCATACGACGTTCATTTACGCAGAGAAAATCCCGTTTGATCTTGAGGTCGTTTGCAACTGGAATCAAGATTTTTACTCTGAAGATTAAAAATAAATTCTTTTCATTAAATTTGAAAGAATGATATACAAAAGTGTGTTTATTTATTTACATTTTTTTTCATCGTAACTTACACTGCAACAAAAATTAAGGAAAAAAATTCGCAATCGAATAATTTTGTGCATATCCCAATTGAGTAAACGGGACCTTCCTTCCTTCATCCACCTTCAAGAAACTATGCATTTATTACTTTTTGTTTTCCAGTTTAAAATATTTTATTGTTTTGTTTCATCATATTAATACGCAAATAAAAGCAATAAAATTTAATTGCAATGTAAAAACAAATTAATATCCAAATAAACAAATAATTTATAGAACTGGGAAAACGTATAAAATTTATACTTTGAAAAAAAAATTCACTGGAATGCTAATATTAATTTCAATTATTTTTAAAGCAACATATCATCTCATTTAAGAATTTTAGCATCTATGATTATACATTTTTGTCTAATATTTTCAAAGGAGAAGAGGCTATTTTCCTATTTTTTACCCTAAACTTCCTCATTCATATGGGATAAAATGTGTAGAGATAGATAAATTCATAACTACATAGCATATTTTATTAATTAGGAGATAAGGCAGTGGTGACCTGATTAGTTAGGACATCAATCTTTTGATCGAAAAGTAGTGAATTTTAACTAGAACCCAAACGAAGATCCGTCGTTTTTATTAATGGCATAATGGCACGTATATTAATATTTTTTTTTTTTTTTTTTTTTTTTACAGAGAAATATAAGATCAAATTCTTTATCTAATTATTTTCAGGATGATTTCGCAGCAGTCTGCAGTTAAGTATTTGAATCCGTTTCAGCTAGGAAAGCTAGATAAATATTCACATTAAAGTGTATCATTAATCAATAGTCAATTGTACTTCAATCGATTATATTGTGTCTAAAATCGTGCTTATGAGTTTAATTAGTGTCTAGAAAATTTAAAATTTATTAATAATTTCTTTGAAATCCTTAAAATTTACCTTAGTTCATTGAATTTTTTTCAATTGGGATTTTTAATTGGGTTTCCTTTACTTTGACAATAATTTGATTTCATGTAACTTAAGGCCAGCCGCAAACTATCGGCGATTTCGCCGGAAACACCTAGCAGAGCGAAATTACCGTGAATTCACCGCCGAAGGAATGGGAGGTAACTGTGACGTAGATGTTTGACGTCATCGTTCTGTTCAACCAATGAAACTTTTATTTACATTATATTGAAATCTTGTTTTGAATGAGATCGACATCTGAATTTACTCATTAAATTGTAATGCATTCCTAACTGTTTAAAAATTTTATTAAATTTATCTCATCAATCTTTTTATCAATCTTTTTATGAATTCATTTTAATTTATTCTATAAAATAAATGTAAAATATTCATGGTTATATAAATAAACCTTCACATGAAATTAGACTATACTTTTTTCTTATCAATAAAATTTTATAACTCAAAGATTTCATAAATAATATTGAAATTCTATACTGCTTCAATAGTATATATATATATATATATATATATATATATATATATATATATA
>JAPDSC010135524.1:0-10605 GCA_026290005.1 Latrodectus geometricus | reverse complement strand
TTCAAATATACATTTCTTAAATGTTATTACGACAAATAAAGGATTAAGATTATAATTGGATTTTCGGATTTTCACAAAAAAGACAAATTCGCCATTTTTAATATTTTAAGTCTATAAGAATATCATGAAATAACTATTTAATATTTAATATAGTATACAGTTATAAAGATTTAACTGTAAATAATAAAAAGTAAAACGTGAAAAATCGAAAATATTTTGATAAAATAATATTTAACCTCGACTAAAATTCAACAGATTCAGAGAGAGAGAGAAAGAGATGGAAAAAGAAAAAGATTTCAGTGGATTTTTAGTGATCGGAATCCAGGAAAATATAGGATTACATAGATACTACAGCATGATGTTTCCCATGACTTTCCGCGAAATAAGTCTCAACTTTAAACCTCTTTGTAATCCGGATTTTCAATTCAAAGAATACGGAATTTACGCCAAATGCATTAAATACAATAAGAAATTTTACAGTTTAAAATATTTCTTGTCACGTAAAACAGTTATTTTTTGGGGTACCGATTTTATACTATGGAAATGATGTCAGCGAGTTACATAATAAAAATTTTATTCAAAAGATAAGATGGGAAAAAAATCCGTACGAAAAATAATTCAAGCAGTAAAATTTAATATTTAATTTTTGAAATTATATACAATTTATTTTCTTTATAATAACTCTCTCTTGGCAAGAATTAAAGTGGTTAAAATAAAGTTTTTGATTAAAAATTATTAGAAAAATATTAAGATTAACTAAGCAAATGCTAATTTGATATTAAAATAATAAAATTTTTAAGCTATAACTATTATTAGTAAATATTAAGTGCTGAAAAAAATAGTTTCAGAAAAATGTAAATTAATTTTATTAAAATCAAAGATTCTTTTATATATAAAATGCAAAAAACAAAAAACATACTTAAAATGCAAAAAACAAAAAACATAGTTAAAATGCAAAAAACAAAAAAAGCATAAATATGTTCGTGAAATTGATGTGTGAGTTTTGTTACATAACAAATAAATTGATAATTTAATTTCTACAGTCAAAATTTTATTTTTTAATATTTAAAGAATATTTTATTATAAGATGTCGAATGGTAGTTAGAACTACAAAAGTACTATAATTTTTTTAAGCAAAATATTTCTATAACAATTGGAAAACTAATAATAAAATATGCACGATGTCGATTGATAGTGAAATCACTTGTTTTCGTTTGATTGTAAACATTTTTGTGATTAATCTATTTAAAATTTAATATAGTAAACTGAAACTTTTTATTAAGTTCGTTAGAATTAAAAATCCTAATATTCACAAATTTTCAAAAAGTATAGAAAAAAATGTTTTCATGGTGGATTTTTAATATTCTTTTTTTGAGGAAATTAATAACTAACAAAATACAATTTTTTACGATCATTAATATCAGAAATAGATAAATAAATAAATGAAAATATTGACCATGAATAAAGAATAATTATTGGTTTTATTTACATAAAAATAATGTATTTTTTGTAAATGAAATCAACATTAAATAAACGTATTTTTTTTTTCTTAAAAGAATATTACACTAAGTCATTTTACTTTTATAAGAGTTTCTGTAATTCTTAGCTTTTTATTTGTATTTATTGAATGCCCAATTAAATTTCAATTTTAAAGAATTAAAATATTAGGTTGGGGAAAAAGAAATCCATTATTTTTACGTGAACTTTTTGTAACTTCTTTTGGATTCACTTTGTAAAAAGGTTTAAAACAGCTTTCATGTAGATTTTTAGGTCTTGCGCATTACGACTGCTGACATGCGGTTAACTTCGATCATTTTTGATATTTTATAGACATTTTCGACGATGATGTATCCACATGCGAGGTGCATCTCTAACATCAAAAATACCCGAACGGAATCGACGAAACAAAAATTGTACGTAACTGGTTGTTACAGTCTTATATAGGATGATAAACACCTTTCATAATTTTAGCCACCCGGCTATCTTTTTCGCCATTACAAGAGAAAAACGAAAATGTTTTGAATTTTCTGTTTGTTGTCTTCCATTTTTGAAACCTTGTACTCGTAATTGAATTAATCAAACAAAAAACCGCAAGAGGATATTTTAGTGTCAAATGTCACCTTTCCAACGAGCATAAATCTGATATTGTTTAATAGATACCTCACGAGATATCGATCACTACAGACGTCTACTGAAAAAATAATGGATTACTTTTCCCCCAAACTAATATTTCTGTCAGTGAATTATTAAGTAATCGAAAATCAAAATACTGGATTTGTTAAGCATACAGTATATTTACGAAATAAAACAAATTAATATTAAATTATAAATTGGTTACTGTTATTTAATTATTTACACAAATATTTGATTAAAATAGCTACAATTTAAAAAATTTAAGTAAACAATATATTTGTATTTAATAAATAATGATAATGTGCTTAGGTTTGCGCACTTTAACTAAATGCCCTTGGCTGACGATACATTTTTAAAGGAAAAACATTTCTTTGAAATCTTTCAATAATTTGAATTTACTTGAAATAAATATAATTTTAAAAATAATTTTTTTTAAAATAATTATGCTTCCAAAATATATAATAATTTTATGCCAGAGAGTTTTAATTGGAAATATAATTTTTCTAAAAAAAAAGTTTTTATTTATGTACAGCAGAAAACATTTAAAAGCAGTACATTTTCAATGCATAAAAAATGGATTCAATGTTTTTGTGTTCATAAACGTTTATTCATGATTAAATTTTTAAAAATATTTTTATATCCAATCATAATATAAATAAAACGTCTCTGAAATTAGAAGGATTTATTTCATACTTCTCCCAGTCAAAAAATAGATTTTAATTATAGATTGGAATCAAGTTAACTTGAGGCTATTCTGGAATCTTAATTCTTACGGAGAAAATTGCCAAAGTGAAATCGAAAGCAATTACTAGAGTAATCTAGTCTCAATAGGTCGCATTTGTTGGAGAGAAGATCTTTGTTTCCAGGGGCAAGAGAGAGCTTCTCACAAAAGAAACTGGACTCCTTTTGAGAAGTTCCTTCAATGGCTTGGAAATCAAAAGAAGGATTACCATCAAATTGTGGACGGACCCACACAAACAAACGCTTCAAGAGAGAGCTTCTTTGCCGGCGCAGCCATCACCTTGACACGATCTGATTGCACAAAAGCACTTAGAAAAAGAAAGGAAATGCTGAAAGGTGCCCTCCTTTTCTACCACTTCCAAGAAGGGATCCTTTTCAAGAAATGCAGCTTCTGAGGTCCACACACAGTCGGCAGGCATCTTAAGACGGTGTTAATCGGGCTCGTATTTTTAATGCCTTTGCCACAATGACGCCTTAAAAGCTGGCCGCCTTGCCTGGATGGCCACCAATACCGAGTCTGCCTTGCCGATTGTGGGTCCTGCCAGCTGAAGCAAATAGAGATTGTAATTACTACTAAAAGTGGGGAAGGGAGATGGAATTGCGAATTACATGCTACGCAGAACACCCTTCCCCAAATCATTTGGGGGGTTGGCAGTGAGAAGAGATTCTGAATATGCAATCCACGGTGTTTTTTGGACATTCTTATAAATGGCAAAATAAAAAAAAAATACCAAGTCGCGGTGCATTAAGGGTCCTTTTTCTTTCTTACGACGTAGAAATGGCGTATAAGGTCTATGAAGTGTAAAACAGACAGTTTTAAGTCCAAAATAGTATTGTGGATATTCGAAGCCGAGAAAAATACTTATGTGTGTGCGGGTTGAGAAATAAGAGCATTAAATATTTTTTCTTTCCATAAAAAATAAGGGCTTCTTGTTTTCAAACAGATCTCGTTGCGGTTTTATATTAAATTTGTGGTTCAGCTCAACAATATATAAGCTTATTGATATGCAAATTTCTCAAACTTAAGGTTGAATGAATTTAAATGCTTTTATTTTTTTACTGTTCATAAAGTAGCTTTGAACAGAAATACAGTTCTTACAGCAAAGATTTTTGAGTTATATACGTGAATTTTTTTCTTGGTTAAAAAAAAATATCTCACTAACACGTATACTTTTTATTCATTTCCCAAACTTGTTTTTAAATATGAAGATCAGACTTAATACAGAATTTGAGCTTTCATATAAAACAGAAAATTTATTTAGAAAAAATTATTTTTTAAACATATACGGTGTAATAAATGATTGATTATTATCATTTCAATATGAAAAAACGTAAAGATTTTTTAAGAATGCATAAACGTGGTATTAAAAATTTACTTTTTACTTATTGGTAATTGGTTTTAACTTCTAAAAACTATAAACTCCCCGATAGATCAATGTATAAAAAAATAGTCATATATATTATATGTATGACATTTGGTACCTAAATATAATTTGCATTGAATAAAAGTTTTTCCAAAGTTTCGGAGACAAGTTAATAAAATTTAGTTTTATTTTGTATAATTTACCTATTTAAGTAATTGTAATATATAAAATTCGATTTTTTAAAGTATAAGGAAAACTTTGGGATTCAATATTTAAAATTCACCTTTATGTGATTATTGGAAAATTTTTATTTAATTTACTTTGTATTTAATTTACTTGATTTTTATTTAATTTACTTGTTAGAATTTAACTTTTTGTTTATTATGTAAACATTAATTTAAGATATATTTTGAAAGTTATACTATACTTGAAAAAAATTCACAATGGATTATTTAAGATATGTACGTCTTGACCCATTTTTAACAAGCTGAAAGCAAAAGCTATTTGAAACGAGGTCATTTTGTGAAAGCTGATATGAGCAATGACATGAATTAAATATATAAGGAAACGTGAGAATTCGCTGGCTTATTTCCTCGTACGTATTACAACTCGATTAACAATAATTCTTTAAAAGCTGCGCAACATTTAAGGCGATTTAATCAAACTAAGATATGTCCCAGCTGCTCTTTTCGAAATAGCTTACAATGTGGAAAAAGAGAAGCAAAAGAAAACTTACAAGAAATGCTAAAAAAGAGCCATGCCTATTTCAAATTCACTTTTCGCGTTATGAATTCATAGAAAACACAAAAGACCGCCAAAATAGCATAACCAATGGTTTAAATAGCCAAGTGAGAAGGCAAAATAAAGTGCAGGTATAAGTGGGAAGGAGGATATGAGAACATAAAAATGAATAAATGTGAATTTGGAGTTGGTGGTAAACAGGATTACGCGAGGGAGTCTCGCACAAGGATTTTTTTCTAAAGGTTTGGCGACGAAATTTTGTAAACAACATGACCCGAGGGAACACAAGACACAATGGCCTTACACGTCAGGCACCGTGTTAAGTCGTCGTCAAGTGGAGTGGAAAATATCATGGAGACGATGCAAAAAAACTTCGCCAATGCTTGAGACTTCGAGTTGAAAAAAAATATTCTTCTGAATCTCTAATTGGGTATCGTACCCAATTTTAAGGAATTTGAGGTGGTTTGAAAGACATATTTAGTTACTAGAAATAAATAGAAATAGGTACTTAATTTTTATTTATTTATTTATGTGAACATAAACTATAATTTAGTTTTTTAAATAAAAAGCAACTAAAGTTTGTATAATCTATAACATACACACAATTAAATTCAATTGTATGTTATAGATTACTCATTGCGAATCTTAGTCTTTTTTAGGATAATACGCAATGACTACCAACTTAAAAATTATTTAATTAAAAAAATTAGTGTGTAACTACTATCTTCGTTTATTATTTTTACTATTAATTTAAGCTAAATATTGATTTCGCTTTTAATATTTGATCATTTGTCAGATTCAAAGATTCAATCTCACACGGATTTCATGAATGAATTATAACTGAAGGCGTGTTTTAAAAATACCAATTATATTACATAGGAAATTTAATTTTCAATTAGAATGAAGTTTCGTATAAAATCTATTGAACTCAAAGATCTTAGCTATATCAGAAAAACATGGTTCGCATTATTCTTAAGATTAGACTCAAAAAATATCCAATTAAAATATCTTGAAAACACTATATTTAAGAAAACCAAGGCTTTTATTTACCTTCATCGATTGAATTTATCTTCATCAGTTGATAAATGTTATCATGAAGTGCCAAATAACCAACAATGGTATATTTTATTGCTTGTTTACATGCATTTACTAGCCACCCAACCTGTCTAGTGGTTAGCGTACCTGACTACAGATGGGTGGGACCTGGGTTCGAATCCTGGCTCGAGCATGGATGTACTTTCTCTTTCTCTCTTTATTGTCTTTGTCCTTTCTTTGTGTGTGAATGGTTGCCCACCCTATAGACGGGTACCTATGGCATGTGTGTACTGAGGAAGTCGGACTCCACACCAAATATGATTCAATTGGAAAAGTGGAGAAGCGCACCCCATATTGCCAGCCTGGCTGGCACACGACAACAACATGCATTTACTATAAAGATTATACTATTATTTTAAAAGTAGAGATTCCTGTATTTTTCTTTTATAAAATTCAATTGGTTTTTCTTTTAAAAACATGTTGCTTGTTTTGATTATTTTTAACGACAACGAGAAAAAACAGAATCCTATAATGATCTATTTAAAGCTCGGATGGGATATGCAATAACACGAATTTTATTTTTATGAAGTTCATTTCATAGCATGATGTAATTTTTATTATTTTCAGTGAATGCACAAGATCAGATAGTTCTCAATTTTTTTCTATCTTCTCAGATATTTGAACAAGTAAACAAAATTTTACAGTAACTACCATTATTCCTTAACACAAAACTACATACATTTAATAAAACGTTTCTAAAACTTGTAAATTTTTTAATGGACAAGAACATATATGAGTAATTGATCAGAAAAAAATACTACAAAAAAGTAGTTCGCGAAAGAAAAATGTAAAATTTTGAGAATTTGAAAGATATTCTAATTAAATGATTTTTTGTGTACTTCAACAACTGGAAATCTAAAAATATTCTTAAAATGGTTTGAAGAAATTACACAAATTATATTCTGATCTGGTACCAAATGTTTCAAATTCCTTTCTTAGGAATAAAAAGACCTTTCTCGTAAATAAGAATAATTAAATTCCCAATGCACAAAAGGGTAATTTACTAATGCCCAAAAATATTTCAGATGTAAAAATAAACGAAATAATTCTTGCATTAAAAAGGAATTAATGTAACATATTTTTCTTTTTTGCTAGTCATGAGTTTATTGAGAAGTTTTTTTATGTTGTTTCAACTTCATAACATTAAAAGAAATTATAAATTTTGGTCAACATGAATTCAAGGTATTCTTCTGATCAATTTTTGTAGTCTAAGTTACACGCAAATGTTTTAATATAGTTTTCTTAAAATAAGTGAAATTCCTCTTTCGTTTTTATAAAAAAACTAACTTAAAACGTTTAACTTGTATAGTTATTTTTAGAAAATTTTACCGATGTTAATCTGGAAGACAATTTTATTATTATCATCAAGATGGAAATCAATCAAAGAATATAAATATTGTGAAACCGTATACAATTCCTTGATTGATTGCTGGATTTCAAAATGTGGTCCACTTTCTATCAAAAGATAATTGATTTTCTATTTTGTTAGAAGTTTATGTCTGAGTTAATTTTCGTGAGATTTTCTGAATTTAGAACTCAAAAATCAACCAAACGGGTTTTTGAATTTAAAACAAATCTAAATAGTTATGAAAAGAAATTCCTTTGAAAGTTTAACATGCTGAATACAACAACTTTGAAAAGAGAATGGCTCTTATGAAGAAAATTAACACATATACAGACAATGAGACTTATAAAAAATTTTTAATGTAACAAATCTCAGTTGTATGGTCTCCCCATGGCCTACCGGTAGGGAAAGTTATTTTGAACGATAGCTCCCGGGTTCGATACCAATGACTATCAAACAATGGAACATGGGTGTTGCATTTCTATTTTTTGCATGGACACCTGTTGGTATGCTTTCTTGGGAATTTTTAGGGGTTTTTTTCCTTCTGATACATGAATACTAAATACTATCTGTGAAAAGTACTCTCGAAAGGCAATTTATGCAAGATTAAAATTATTATGGAACGCCAGTGTCTTGATTACATTTTATAGTTTAGTGTCGAAGACTTCCTAGGGGCAAGTTATCAAAATTTGAATTCTTCAAAGGCATTTTCACGTTTAAATAATTTGGATTAATACTGCCCAAAAAATTTTTTTTATGTATTTATTAATCGAAATTTAGTAAAATGTTCATAAATATTTTCCGAAAAAAACATGGATAAGTTATAATTGTATTTTGAGTGTTTACATTTTTTTACTAATTATATAAACATTTTTTCATTGCAAATTGTAAGAATTTATGTGGACTTTCATTGTAGAAATTAAAAAAAAAAAAAAAATTGCATTTGAGGAAACAGTTTTGGATATTGATAACAAAAAGATTTTGAAAGAAATTTTCGAGAAGTTAATAAAATTGGTGAATGCAACTGTTTTCAAGAACCTCAACTTTATAAAACTTCTTGAGCAACTACATTTTTCTCAGAACTTTGTGTGGTCGCTTAGAATAAATGTTGGAAACATTAATTATAATCTGAATGGTTCATTCAGATTATAAACAAGATAATTGTCATATAAACAACTATTTCAATTTATATAATATCTTCCCACAAATCTCAAATCGAAGAGGGAAGTCTCCATCATATCAGCTTCCATTTTAGCATTTCAGTCTGCATCACCAGATTCATTATCCTCCAGAGATAGTGACGAAGCGAAGAGGAATCATTTAAAATTCAAAACGTGAAGTTTTCTGTCATCTCTCTGGTGGCAAAGTTTAATTTCCCGCTCTTCTGTTTTTTTTTTTTTTTTGTTCTTCTTTTGTTTCAGGGAGGGAACAGGATGATTGATTGGTTCGCTTGCACAGCGAGCTGGTTTCTGCACTTATTATTATGCAATGAATGAAAGGGAGAGTTGAATTTTTGAAAGGCGACCGTGTGATGGTCGTCAAATGTTGTCGCCATCGTCATCACCAGTTAAGAACTTTTCAAATTGGCTGTGCCACAACTGCGATTTGTCATCACAAAATGGCCTGGATGACATTGTTCCTCCGACTCCTGATTGTGGTTTCGGATGAATTTGGAAGGGATTTGCCGCAATGTGAATGCCGCTTGAGACAATGTAGCTTTTTGGACAGTTCTGTGTTTGGAGTTATTATTGCATTGTATTTGGGGTAATCATTTACAATCTGTCCAAGAAATTCTTCGATTTTGGATTCTTCTTGACATTCGCTTCGTTTGGTGCTTAGAAAGTTTCAGACATGCTTATTTGAATGGACAGCAGAAAGATTAAAAAAAAACATGAAAATACTAAATGAGAACAAGATAATAAAGTTTACACTTGAATTTAATTTTTAATCTGCTTTAACTTATCAGTATTTTTGGTTGAAAACAGTTTTATAGTTCTATAAATGCAAAGTTTAGCTTAATATTTTATGCTTTGTGACTAATTACATTTTTTATTTCATAGAAACATGAAGCAAATCATTTTATAAACTTATTTGACAATTTCAATTGAAATACAATTCCATAGATGGACATGTTAACTGCATAGAAAAATTCTTTTTTATGGAAATGTGAAAAGAAAAATTCATTTTTAAAGATAATTCTAAATTTTCTACTTTCGATTATTCTGATATATTTTAAAATATATGCAAATAAATACACCCTTGAATACTGAAAACTATTCATACTTTCATAATTTGGAAATCATGGATACTTTGTTTAATCGAAGAAATTATTTATATTAAAAAATATTTAATGAAGGGATAATTTAAATCGGAAAGCTCACTTTTTATGAAAACAATTAATCTTTTGATCCGAATTATCACATTTTTATCCTGTTGTTTATTATTATTTATCATGCACTATAATATAATATTGAAGAAAATTTAAGTATATGTTTATAAGCTTTTTTTCAATAAAAACTCGATTTTTTCTAATTTTTTGGAAAGAAGCTTCGTCAAACATATTGTGGAAAAAAATTACCTTATCATTAATTTATTTTTTAATAGTTCAATATACGATTCATATTGTTTCATATTTTTATATTGTTTTATATTGTTTACAATTTTTAATTTGTCTCTTTAAGTGATAATTTAATAAAAATTAGAATAAAAATCCCTTGAGTTTTTCTCGTTATTGTAACTATTTCTATTTCACATGGTGGATATGTATTTATACAATGCTTTTTTAAAACTTTGCACAGAATCCAGTATGACGTATTGAAAGGTACGAAATTAACTAGAACAAAATATCTCATTAATTGTCTGTGAATTGCAGTTTCCTTCATGGGCTGTTTTAAGTTCCATGTTCGCAGCTTAAAACTTGCATTGTGTTCAATGCAAGATACATTACTGATGTTTTTATTTTAAGAAATCTTAAATATTAATGAAAATTTTAATTTTAAGAAAATAACACGTTTTTCTATTAACAAATCTAATGATAATATTTAAATATTAACATTTGAAAAATACCAATTTATATATTCTTTAAAACTATTTTATCTTTGTTATCATTACTGATGCAATTTATCTCATACATTTTATCAAAAAATACTCAATTTTACACATCTGTTCTAAATTTTAAAATAAAGT
>JAPDSC010135508.1:65897-122264 GCA_026290005.1 Latrodectus geometricus | reverse complement strand
ATATATATATATATATATATATATATATATATATATATATATATATACAAATTTTAATTTCATGGTCAAACTTTTCATAAAAATACAAGATGGTAATTAGATTTTCTTATTTTCTGAACGAAAATTATACTTCCGAAAGTAAATGCAAGAGATTTTTCTTACATTAAGGTACTTTATATTAAAATTTTGCAGCTCCAAAAAATATATATCGCCGTATAAGCAAAATGTAAGAAAAATTATTTCCCACTCAAGAAAATATGAAAAAGCATTCGCCGAGAAAATTAGATTCTTAAGAGCTTTTAGGTGAGAAAAGAAACGATAAAATGTCCTAAAAGTAAGCTGCTGATGCAAAGGTTGTTGAAAAATGAAATTTTCTACTTTCAGAATTCAGCTTGGTTGGTAAATAAAGTCACACACAAACATGTTCTATTTATAAAATTTTCTTTAAACTCTGATTAAGTCAAAACTTAAATTCAACTCTAAATATTATTTGTTTCTTACAGTTTTTTTTAAAAAAATGAGCATTTATTACTTGAAAACAATTTTTTTCAGTGGTATATCCCGCTAAACTATGTCTCAGCATAAAAATATGTAAAGCTACACAATTTTTGCACTTGGTTATTTCACGGTTTTTATATTTATCTGTGTGTATCTCTTAATTAATAAAACTACATTGGAGCTCCCATTTTTTTTAATATTCTTACATAATTTTTCTTAAAAATGTAATGTTATTTTCAATATTTTTTTGATTTTGAAAAATAATTTTTTGCGTAATACAGTGAACACGTTTACGCTTTTCCCAATGTACCAAAGATCCAATGCATTGTAACTAGAATAAATAGAACCCAGCAGTTATTAGGAATTTTCAAGCTTTCCTCCCATCATTGGCTTGTATATACTCCACACGGTTAGGTGAATAAGACTATCCTATTAAATCAATCAAGCATTTGGAAGGTTTCATTGAGTTCTTTACTAACATTTATTCTTGATAGAATGGTTCAGTATTCGGTTGAAGCTCATTTCTTTAATGTAAAATAAGTCTTAAATATATATATATAAAACGTATATAAATAAAAATGTTTTTTGTAAATAAATCTTATACATTCATTTATCTATATAAATTTTGATCTTTAATTATCTCTAACAACAATGTCAGCTGTTTAAAACATAGATGTATCCTAGAATTGAGTTAAGTATAAAATAATACTGTAATGAATTACTTTAACAAAAGTAAATTTAAAATATTATATTACATAAAAGTTTGGAAATATAATAAAATTTTGTGTCCGTTCAAATAATCTAACGGGTTTCAGACGACATGTGAAAAACGGACGAAACAGAATGGACTAAATTAGATATTAGTTTCAAAATTGAGATTATACTCATTTTTCAATCATATTTCGATGTTTCCATAATTTAATCTTACTATCAACTTACTTTGAAAATTATTAAATAAAAAAGCATGATCTTTAAATCTCTAAAAACATTTTAAGGAAATTCATTGTAGTTTCCGAAGTAAAATATCTGAGATTTATTCAAAGTAAAGGTTTGTTTATTTAAATTATTAAACTCGTTTCTTTCTTTAGATAAACAAATCCTTCAACAAGTCCTTTCTTATTTGACTTTAGGAGGATATTTTGTAAACTTTCATGAATTTTAAAATAAAATAAAAAAACAGTATCGAGATATTTTTGGTACAGAATAATAAGTCATTTAAATATGCACTTAGTGCAGAGTTAGAATGAAGTGTATAATGCCGAGAGAATTAGAATGCAGTAAAACATTAAAATAAATTTATCTGTACCGAATAAATATTTGTTCTAGTTGCATCAAAGTGGGATTGAAATAATTGACAAATTAGTGTAGAAAGATTTTTTTCCCACGTAAAATATTTTCTCAAATCAAAAAAAGTCCTTCAAACAAAATTTATTTTTGAATGCTTTCATGAAACTAAGTATTCTTTTCAATTAATGTTTCAAATATACATTTACTTAAAAAGACTTTAACCCTCTGACTGTTCGATTTGTAATCCAAAAATGGCTTCAAAAATGTTTATTTTCTTAAACATATTTTAAATATATGTATATATTGGAGAATATAAATTTTTAAGACTGGGAACAGTTGACAACGCAGCTAACGCTTTCAATAAAGCAAGAAACACACATGCCCTCGAAAATCGCGAGATGAGCAATTTTTGCTGTATTTGGAGTTGCCCATGTAAATCGCGAGATGCTCACTCAGAGTAATTTTTTTTGAATTTTTCATCAAAAAATATATTTAAAATTAGATTACTTACTTTATGAAAAAAAAATCTCGAAATTCATGAACGAAGTGTGAAATCTTTTATTTTATATAAATCCCAATATTTCTAAAGCCACTTAATTGATAAAAAAAAATTAGTTATCACTTGTATTTTTCAAAGTATGGGAATTGGGTATGGTGTTAGAAATAATAAATCACATAAATTAATCTAATTTTTAATTTTTTTATTTTTCTTAAAATGCGTACCTATGGATAATAATTGAAATGAGCTATTGACGTGAGTTTTATCACACATACTAACATAATGAACCGTTAAAATCTATACATCTTAAAGGAAGAACTAGATAATTGTCAAATATGCCTTGTTATTAATTATTATTACATTATGTGGGTGATTGCATTTCCAATGAAACATTAAAAGAGTATAAGTCGCATTATTTATATTCTGCAGTATAAATAAAGCTATTTAATCTGCATATAAAGATATCTATTTCAAACTACTCGAATCTTGTATTCGAATAATATTTTCTTCTGTACAGATAGAAAGAATAAAAAGGAAATTCACTTCCACAATGCATTGGAAAACAGCCGAATAATTATTTGATATCAAAAATAATGCAATCAGATTTTCTGCTGCAGAATATAAGCATTAAAATATCAATTCCTCGTAATGAATTTATACTTTTGAATATTTTTATACTTGATTATAAAATCATGTTTTTTGTTATTTTAAATTTATATACATACGAAAAAAAAAGGTCTGTATGAATATTTTTTTATTTTAAGTGCATATATATATTTTCTCAATTTAGCAGCAATGGATTTTCGTCTAACTAATTATTGTTAATTTAAAATTAATTTTAAGGAAAAAATAAAGAAAAAAGGCATTATTAGAAAACATACATTTATCAGGAAAATAATTTCATTTACTAATTACATTAGAATTGTAGAGTGACTAACAATAAAAAAATGTTTTTTTTTCAGAAATCCTAATTCGATATTTTAAGTGCATTCTTCATATCGCATATATATAATTTTTTTAATTTATAAAAATTCATTTTTTTAAATTTATAATTACAAATGATATTCTTTGTGTTCATTGCTGAAAATTCCTCTTTTTCTATACATTAGAAACTTTCAATCACTATTTGAAAACTACAGCAGTAAATTTGCGTTCTTGTTGTTACTTAAGACACTTGGCGGAGACACGCCCGCCCGTCTGTGATTGAACGAATGAAGTAAGATAGAACGTTTTTGAACAGAGCACCCCCTTACGAGGGTGGAAGTACGACTTGGCTCATAGATGGCAGCAACATCTGGGTCTTCGAATTTAGAGATAAGAATCCAAGGAAGACCCAAGATTTGTCTCCTATCACCAAGAGAAGTATTAATTTGGAATGGAAATATTTAGGACATTGTGACCACAACATATTTTAAGTAACTCATTTCCCATTAGTGAATAAGACCATCTTTAGTAGGCATGGAACCGAACCCACAACCTTGCGGTTGTGAGACTAGTGCCTTAACCAACAAGGCTACCGAGGAATAAATTTGTGAAGATTGTTAATTTTGTTCTAAAGATGCAACTAAAGTACGATTAAATTTAATCCTATGTTCTTAAAATGTTCTCATAGGAAATGAAAAGAATACCAAACTAAAATTCAAAAATATTCAATTTTCCAAGTGGTATCTATTTTTTTTTTTTTTTTTTTTTTTTTTTTTTTTTTTTTTTAGTTCCATGAACTGCATTTATTATTATCATTTACATTTATTTTTCAAATAAATTAATTCAGATGTGATTGGATAAATAAATATTTTAGATGGTATTTAATAAATTATATAACATATTTGGTAATATTCTCCTCTATCTAGAAATAAAATAAAGGTAGTATAAAGTTTATTTTTACGCGGTATATGCTATAAATAATACTTAATATAGATATAATATATTCTAAGTTAAAATATAATGAATATACATTTTATTAAATAATAAAAATTTTATTTATTTTAAAAAATATTTTAATACTTAAATTTTTTTTTAATGTGCAAGATAAATATGGTATTTTCACTTAAATTTATTATGTCATGGTTAATTTTTGCTTCATTAAAACTGTTTTATATTTTCTTGATGTTCTTATAAAATAGCATTATATTTTCTTGATGCTCATCTAAACTTTTTTCTTACTTTTATCATAATTTCAAATTGAATCTATAAATATTAGAATATAAATATAACTTGGAAATGAAACTTTTCGACTTTAAGCAAAATCAAATGTTGGTTAAAATTTTAACTTTAAAACAAGCATTAATTATTATTAAATAAGATTTTTTTAAAAAATGGCAATATTTAGAAATCAATTTCAGATATTTATTCTTATATGCTAATTGAAAGAAAAAAACATTTAAATTTATAAGTGTGAAACTGTATTTTATAATGTTTTTGTCATGGATTTATAATCATAAATAATAAATAAAAAAAATCTAGCACTTTAAATAAAAATAAAAAAATCTAGCACTTTAAATTTGTAAGAAAAATGTATTTCTTTATTTGTAAATAAATTAATAACAAATCTTTTTTTTTTTTTAATTTAGTATTTCTAAATTCAATAAGAGTTTCTCTGAACTCATTTATTATTCATTGGAACTGAACATTAAGCAGAAACTTTGTTCATCATTTGTAAAACCACCTGAGCCTTTGTATTGTGTGAATAAATTAAATCAATATTTTCTATTCTTTTAATTAGTTTCGATTACCAAACATTAGAGGAAATACAGATGAAAAATCTATATATTTAATGGGAATTAATTGTTGTAGCCTTTTGCATTATTACAAATTGCTGTTTTTAAGTATTCATCAAATTTCGAAACCAGGAAAAATTAATGAATTTTTTTTAAATATGAATTAAAGTTTAAGCAGATTTTATGAAATAAATGTCTATATTTTTCTAAAACAAATATTCAAGAATAAGAAAATCAAAAATTAACTATAGAAAATATTAATATAATGTAGTTAATTATTTTGTATTTGCCAAGAAAAGTTTTGTATTACGAATAATTTATAGTATCATTAAAAATGAAATTTTGTCTATTTCGCTTTTTAACATTAGATAAAAAAATTCTTTTGTTTCAAAATATAATTTTAGTATTTTAATTATGTATTAAATCACATACATTGTTATAAAATGTATCTAACTTCGTAGGGTTAAGACATTCATTTATTATAAAAGTCATATCTAACTAAATTTATAAATTAAAAAAATAATAGTTCGAAAGAACTTTTTTAAAGATTATTTTGCATTAACATATTTACATAATTGCAAATAAAATTTCGATTGAACTGAACAATTTCTCATCAAAAACAAAATGTTTCAAAAGGAATCTTGATAATATAAATTTATTTTATCAACATTAAAAAGATGTTAACGCTTAAAAATGACATTTCATCTATCATGATTAACAAATCGTTTTAACTAGTCTTGGAGGTCATAAATAATGTCCTTGGAAGAGACATTAAATTGTACACTGATGGTAGTAAAACTGAGAATCTTGCAGGTAGCGGCATTTGTATTGAAACACCCCAAAAAACTTTTACTTTAATTCAACGTAACCCAGGCTATTGTTCGGTTTTTAGAAATGAATCTTTAGTAGTGGGTGCGGGACTTGAAGCCATTCTGAAGAAAAGTGACTGTGAAAATCTCTGGATTTTAACTGATAACCGGAATTTTATGGAACATCTCAATAACTGTGATAAGACAAGTGTATTTATCCTTCCCAAATTTAAACGCACCTCATTTCAACATTATATTAATTTCCATTGGACCCCATCACATTTGGATCTCTTTGGTAATGAGAAAGCAGACTGTTTAGCTAAGGAAGGATCCAGAGTACCAGCTCCTATATCAGATGAACTTACCTACCTCGAGCTCTTTACTCAGATGAAATACATTAATAGGAGGAATTGGCAATTGCGCCCCACTCACGATTGATATAGGGCTAGTAAGCCGAGACAATCCTTGGTACATCCATGTGACAGAAAGACCAATACCTACCTCTAGCTCCTTGCCAATGGTCACTTAAAATGTCTTAATTATTCCCTTGGTGTAAAATCTTATCTTCTTTGTCCAAAGTGCCCCATACATCAGGTTTCGGATAATCATATTTTAAGCTGTTTGGGCATACTTAGGGGGGGGGTTACTCTTATCTACTCCTTGTTTCTGACATTTTACTCGTCAACGGATTTATGACACTGTCAGACCATCAGAGTTAAGCAGCAACAGCAACAAACTTTTTAAGTATTTCTAGTGTTTATCATGTTTAAATTAAAATTAATATAATTTTCTTATATTTATGTTAATGTTTAACGTTACCTATCTATATATTCATATAGTCCCCTGAATTTAAAAATGGAAAAGAAAACAATAAAAGGATGCACTTTTGCATAAAATACTGATGTTTTTTAAAAAAACATACTTATTTTCCTTAAATTTCTGAAAAATAATCTGAAAATGAAACACTGCACATCAGAAAAAATGCTGATTTTCTCATTTTATGAAATTTAAAAAAAATTAAATATTTTCTTAAAGTTAGTCAGTTAGTTAGTAAGTATAAGTTAATTAGTATAAATAATTATTCTCTATTATATATTTAACAAATTTTTTATTCCTAATTTTAAGTTTTTACTTATTAAGATAAATTCAAAGCATTTCAAAATTGTATCCAAAATTTAATTGGGCAAAAAATTTCACTTATTTTTTTTTTCTTTGAAATAACGAAGTGAAATTTTTTCGAACGAAGTGAAGCTTTTACATTTCAAAGTTCAAAATATCAACTTGAATAAAGCACAAAGAAAATAAAAAAGCTTTCTGCTAAATTAATGTGAACTTTTATCTGCCTTCTTGTAAAAGAACTAGTTTTGCTCGAAAAGAAATTCTTAATATCCATTTAAAGTTTATTAAAACAAAGTTTAAAATACAGAATTTATGCACGTGTGTGTTTATTTAAAAAATTAAAAGTAATAAAAATAAATAAATTCTATTTTAAATTTCAAATAAATTAAAATTCAGAAACAGATTTTTAGTTGGAACTAAAATTTGGATTAATTTTTATAAAGAAATTTGTTCTCTAATATTTCTATTATAATTAAAAAATAATTCACAAAATCGAAGTAATTGATGAATATATCAGTAATTTTTTGTCAATATTAAAATATGAATAGCTTGGAAAAATAATTTAATAAAATTAATTGATGATTATTTATGGAAAATATTCAGATGCCTTTTTAACTCTCATTAAACATATTCGAATAAATCTCATAGTTTTTTTGTTTGTTTTTTTTACAAAAATAACATTGTATATTTACGATGAAATTATGACAGCAGTGACAAAGTTGATTAGGACATCATTCTCATTACTGGAATGTGGTGAGTTCGAATCCCGGCTTAACCGAAGATCCGTCGTATTCACTGATGGCAACGGAGGCACGTAAAATATCGTGGTCACATGTTTCTTTTCCAATATACTACTTCTGAGGATGTTTAGAAGCAGGCATTGGATCTTCTCTGGCTTCTAACTGACTTCTAAATTGGAAGAATCAAATGGTGCTGCCATCTATGAACCAAAAGTCTTATTTCCATCCTCCTAGGGGAATGCACTGTTCAAAAACGGAAGGTGCTCTTTCTGACTTCATTCCCCGTGTACCTGAGGGACAGACTTGGTTTATCCAAAAGATGAAATTCATTATAAATTCAAAATGTTCGTTTTAAAGCTTCATTTTATATTTTGATTTTTTAGAAAAGATACAAAGCCAAGGGCTAATATATAATCTTTGTACTCTAAATATTATCTATAATATTTTTAAATATTTTATTTTATTTGTGATATTTACATGTTACATTTATAACAATATTTATTGCGATATTAACACGAAAAATTGCAGCAAAGCAAGTGATTTTTCCAAATAAAGTAAATTTATGAAAGAAAGCATGGTGGATCTTTCATTATTTTCCTTTCAAATGTTTTGAAAAAATACTATGAAACTCTTTTTATAATTTCAACGCTTAATTGGCTACCAGATGCAATACCTGAAATTTCTTTCCTTTTCTAACGGCAACATTTTAAACTAAAATTTTTCATTGACTAATTTTTATCTCTTATGGTTATTTATTGTCTACAATCAAATTTGATTGTAAATATTAGATCAGGCTACGTAAAGGTCAAAGAATCAATGTCAACTAAGAAATAATATTTAAAACATCACACCTATTTTTAAAAGCTTGGAAAATGATTGACAGACTGTTATACATTTATATTTTCATCATTCTTTCTAAAAAGATATATTCTATTCTATTGTTGTAGAAAACAAGGATATTCCTGTAGTATTCTAAATAGAATACTTTAACTTTCATTGGGGAATTATTGACCATCGTTAAATTTTGAAACACACACACACTCATATATATATATATATATATATATATATATATATTTATATATATATATATATATATATATATATATATATATATTAGTAAATCTTTAATTTTTGATCACACTTGGTGGCAATAATGATGGTTTATGGAAAAAGCTTTGATCATGTGACTGATTACATTTTTTAAAACATTCCGTATATCCACTCTAATAGGATAATTCTTCTCAACTTGTCATTGTGAATATGAAATTAGGAAAAGCTGGAGAAAATATAAATTGAAATCTTTAGAGATAAGATGGTAAATTGTTTAAATCCTATAGTGTTAAAAAAGCGCTTTTCGAAAACATAAAAATAATAATAATGTAGCCAAAATTTCACAGATTAGCAGTTTTAAATTTGACAAAGTATATCTATATAAAAGCAACAATTACATGAACATAATTAAAGTAAATATCAATTTCTTCTTTATACTTTTACTAATATTTAAAAAAAATTATCATTTACAAATATAATGGTTTTCAGGAATTTTAAACTTTTAAATTTGTGATTGAGATCATTTAGGGACATTGTAGGTAAATGTTTAATAAAAAATAAAAATTTTATATACTTTGTCCATATGTTTTCTGACAAAGTAAGTAAGCACTTGTTATCCTTCACAATAAACACAAGTTAAAAAATTTCAAACATTTCTAAGGAGCATAGAAAGTAAAATATTCAAATTTTAATCCAATTTAAATTTATATTAACATAATTTTTTAATATATTATTTTTATTTATAAATATATTAATAAAATACTTATTTTAATTCATTATAATAATTTTATATTAATATAATTTTATAATAAATAATAAAATAATAATTTTATAATAAAATTTATATTAATATAATATAAAATAATAGAAATATATAAAATATAAAATCAAAATTTCTCAGAAATTTAAAAACTTAAGACTTTGATAAAATGATACTTTAAAGTAAAAAGATATTTTATTTTCTTGTTAAAAATCTACAATATTATTTTGTTTTTTATCTATTATTCACTGAAAATCTTAGACATATAAATGGATACTTATAAGACAAAAACATCAAACTCCTTGGGGTACTTTAATAGCGTTACCATAATGGCTAACAGAGAAACATAATGTTTGTTTCAATATTTAGGAAAACAGAACTCACAAACGGGAAAGAAAATACTAAGAGATACGCAGAATAATGGTGTGTTAAACTTTATACAATAGCAGTTTTCTCCAATATTTCTGCACAAAGAATGGATAAATATTTTCAAAATTATATTTTATTGATAAATATTTATGAAAATATTCTTTTCCTTACCAAATTTTTGAAAAAGAATCCTAGCATTTTTAAAAACAGTGTAATTTAAATTTATAATTCTGTAAATCTACAGAAAAATGGTTTCACTACAATGAATACTTAACCCCATCATTTAAATGCAATAAAATTAATTTACATTCATCAAAATTTTCACTACATTTATTAAAAATAACATTAATTATGTATTATAATTATGTATTATATTTTATTAATGGTTGATATTATTACAGTTTTATTTCAATCTTCGCTGTAAAAAAGCTGCTACATATATCACATGGAATTAAATTTGATAATGATAATAATATTTACAATATTTTTAAAATATTATTGATGATAATATAAGAATAAACGCCATGTTTCTATTTTTATGTAAATTTTATAGCAATAATATTTATTACATACAAACTATAAAGCATAACACTTTTGTTTATACACTACAATTTTTAAGCCTTCAAAAATTTGATCAACTTTTTGTTTTATTGCTTTATTACTATACAATATATTTTTTATGAAATATTTCCTTCAGATAAATTGGAAATATATACTTTAATAACAATTAGAATTTCTCTAAATTCTAAAAAATAGGTTTACTTTCATTTTTATGCATGGATATCAAAGGATAGTTTAACACATTATTTGTATTCTTCAATAAAATGTATTTGCTATTTAATGGTTTAAACTATATATTTCCGTTAATTGATATAACAGTTTATGACTATTTGTTTATAAATCTGTAATTGTTATAACGTCTATTATGAAGTTTTATTCAAAAAGGTGAAGTTAACCAACGCGTTTCGTTAAAAAATTATAAAAAATATGTGTAATATGAAATATGCATAGAATTCATTTTCAATATATAGATATTTAGAAATGTTCTGATTTTAAATAAACATATTTTAATTAAAAAAAAATCAAAACTAATATTTTTTTTAATTTGAAATATTTAGTAAGTGAAAATAAAGCTAATCATGTTCTTGGCATGAACAAGCGTTCTAGTAAAACACACAACTTTCTTGTAAATAGTAGTTCTGGAACAAGCCTGCGAGTAAAACAGATGGATTCACGAAACTATGAATCCATATGTTTAACTATAATTATGTCAAGGTCTGAGGAGGGGGTGTCATGATGTGGAGCATGTTGTAATAACATTGAAGTAATGCCTTCGTTTTCCTCATGTTTAAAAAACCGCCATGAGGTATGCAGATATAGTGGTCGATAAAATGCAACCTTGCAATGTTCCTTTTAACTAGGATGACAACGGGATGTTAACTCTGTACATCATGCCAAAAATGTTAATATATGGTTTGCTTAGAACTAATCTAACTTCCAACATATGCCCTGATAACAGCAAAACTCGAATTTTAACCCCATAGAAAAAAATATATGTGGTATGGTGGAAAGACGCAATCGACAGCAATTTCCTCTTCTCTCGAATTTACAAGATCTAAAACACCAAAGCATGAGATAGACTAGGCAATAAATTCACTCTAGACGAATATAGAATCAATGCAAAAACAAATTGCATCTGTTATTTATGCAGATGGTAGTCCAATAAATTATTAATCTAGGACTTCTAATTCATTGCCCAGTATGCATATAATCATATATTATTTTCTTTGTTATTAACTCATCAAATAAAGATTGCCCTAACTTAATTATTTTAAATTCGTAATACAGATTAAAAATAATGTATTTAAATAATTTAAGCATACAAATGCATTTAAAGGTTATTGAATTGTTTATCATAATCTAACATGTAATTTACAGTAATATAATAAAACAATGTTAAATAAGGTAAAATGAATTGAAAATAATGCTTTACCGTGATAAAATACATTAAACTATTTTTCATCAAAATATTTATTAATTTTATTTTCTATGTGGGGAGAAACATGTTTCAATTTGAGCAAAATTGGATAAAATAAGAATTTTCTGCATAGATTTCAACATAATAGTGTATCCACAAATCATTGATCTATTAATTATATATAACATTTGTGTCATAAATAATTTATAAATCAATGCATATAAGATTTTTGAGTAAAATAAATGAAAATAAACCTGTGATTCAATACGTAACTTATAAAAATAAATAAATTTAAGTAATTTATTTTTGCATTTACGAACTCAAAAATTGACCGGGTGAGGTAAAAATAGTGACTAAAGCAATTTCATTTTTTAAGTAAAAAGTACTAAACAATTTTCAAAATGAGAAAAACAAGTTTAGTAACATTTTGTTGATAATATTTATATTAAAATAGTTTCCATTTCTTAAGTAATAAAAATATACCGATTTAAAATTTAGCTGAAAATGAGTTTTTTTTCCATTAAACAAAGTTTTTGCTGCATATTAAAATTAAAAACATTAGAAGAATAAACAAATAATATTGGAAAATTCTCTCATCTTGTAGACTACTTAAAGGAAAATAGTAAAAATAGTAATTTAACATCTTAGCATTAAAAAACTAAAATATAAAATTCCTTATCAAAAATATTATAATTGCGTTATAATCTTGAAACTTTACAGTTTTTTAGAATGAATTTGAGAATTTTACAGGATTAAAATACTTATTAAATAGGATTTCTATTTCCTTATGTTGAATAATAAGAAAATTATAGTTCAAATTTCATCAGAAATTTCGATTTTTTTTTAATTACTTCTGATATGGTATTAAAGGACATGATATTTATTACTTACAAGATTATTTATGTTCTTTATTTTAATAAAGATTATATAAGTTAATTATTTGAACAACATTGGAAAATTGCAAATTTCGAAATTTTATTTTAGTTATTATAATGATTCATGTATATATTAAATTAACTTCAATTATTTATATTATATACATAAATATGAATAAAATTCTGGAATTTTGAAGACTTTTAAATAATATTATATTTACTGTTTTATTTAAAGTTTGTTATTTTTATAAAAAGCAATTTTATAACGACAAAATTAATTTAAATATAAATTATAATTTTAAATAATACTACAAATACAAAAAAACATATATTAATCAGTTTTATCTATTGAGCAAATGAATGTATAAATCGCATTTAGTATTTAAAAAAAATGTATTTCCATTAACAAAGTTAAATCTAATACAAATATTAAATTTATGCTCTAGAAATCGTTTCAAAAACCTAATTTAAATACATATTTTTCTGAAATAATTTTTGAGCAAATATTGAAATCTCGCCCTTATTTTGAAGGAGAACAACAAAATTAAATTTATTTTCTATGATATTACTTCTGGGTGAAGATATTTAATAAAAGTTTTTAGAAACTTTAAGAAATCGAAGCAAAAATTAGCTTAAAATTGTGTAAGACTATTTACACTAGAAATGTAAAATAAATTCCTAAAACAGCTGTGATAGATATTGTATTTTTTATTTTGATTTGCTCTTCTTGTCTTAAAAAGCTATCTTATTAAAAAGTATTCTAAATGAAGTACCCGTCACATTTTAATGAGGAAAGTTCTATTGAATACATTTTATTTTGAAATAAAATTAATCTTGGTAATATTAATATACAATCATTCATTTTATCATTATTAAATGTTTGCTACTGTATATATCTCCTGATGTATAAGTTAAAAATTAATTAGCAATATTGAGCTGGTTGCTTGGGTTTTATGGCGCAAGGTCCAATAAGGACAAAGTGCGCCAATATTCAGATAGCATTGTCGACTGGATTATCTGCTCCACTATTCTATCATTCATGCAAGATTTTTTTTCAAATATTGAGATATATTCTGGTGAAACTTCTTTACAGGCTTATCACTAATTGCACCAAAGATTTTAATAAAAGGTCAGATGGGAAAATAACAAGTATTTTATGTGATACTGCAACTTATAACACAATTTTGTTTCATTACGTCATAAATGGGAGATTGATAGTTTTCAGATTTCTCGTTTCCAAAGTAAAGATGATCGAATTAATTTGAACGTCAACTCGACTGCTTCAATTTGGGGAAATCCCGTCGTTCATTTTTGCTTCACACAATATTTGAGAGTTCTAGAGATGCAAAGAAGCTCCCCTTCTATCAAGAAATTTTATAAATATTTTCTTAAACAAATTGATTGAACAAATACACATTTCGGATTTACGAGCGATTCAAGAAATATTTTTGGTGCCAAGTATGTTTTGTAGTCTACTCTTTATTTTTCAAACCAAAATGAATGAAGAAATACATATTTTGGATTTACGAGTGATTAAAGAGATGTTTTTGGTAACAACTATGTTTTGTAGTCTACTCTTTATTTTCTTCAAACCAAAATGATTGAAGAAATACATATTTTGGATTTACGAGTGATTAAAGAGATGTTTTTGGTAACAACTATGTTATGTAGTCTACTCTTCATTTTCTTCAAGCCAAAATAGTTGAAGAAATACATACTTCGATACATTGATTCAAGAGATGTTTTTGAGGCCAACTATGTTTTGGAGTCTATTCTTTAAGTAGTATACTCAATAAACTTCAATAGCGCAAACATATTATCGCAAAATTCTTTAACATTTTAATAATATTCTACGAGAGCTTGCTGACAAAACTAACTATATGAAAGAGAATTGTTTTGAGGCAATGTTTGGTCGTCTCAATCAGCAAATATTACTTTGCTGGATGACGTTCCAGCAAAGTAACCCAGTACCAGAAATAAGACATTCGCATCATTACAAAGCATGTTATCTGTTCCATACAAATATCTTTGCTTGTAACGAGTTCTTGAGATTTCTGGAACAGGGATCGGAGCATGTTTGGAGGAGCCGAGGGATAAACAAAATGCATGAAAAATAACACTAAATAAAAAAAGATAAATAAAATGCAATTCAATACAAAATTATTATAAAAATATTGATTTTTATCTAAAAATCATTTTTGAAATCGTTATTCTTAGGAAATCAGATTACTTTAAAAGCATACAATTAATTGAATTCAAATATGTATATTCTTTATTTTAAGAAAAAATTATACATTAAATACATATTTTATTTAAAAACCTTTTTTAAACGGTTATTCTAAAAAAATTATGTCACATTACCAAGCATATAATTTACTGAATTCAGATTGGCTATATGATTACTTATCTCTATTTCTCAACAGGAAGCAGTGAAATTCGTATTAAATCTATATTCATCACTTTCAGACGCGAAGCATTTACTCATTATAGATCAAACGAACTAGACAACTAAATTTCGAAATCAATGATTTCCTATTACTAATAGTTCTAAACAAACAGGAAAAGTTATTTTATTAATTTTTATTATAAAATCCAGAAAAAATTATATTTAGGAAAACTGGAAAAAATAGAGGAAGTACAATGTATTCTGCATTTTCCTTATTTCAGGTTTCTTTAGATTTTAAACTCTGACATTAAATGAATATTAAGTTCTAATTTAAAATTTTAAAATATATGATGAAAATATTAAAACAAATTTTATTTTAATTGTGATTGACGAGGAAATAATTTTAGCTGATTTAGTGATTAGTAATTTTAATAATTTTAGCTGAATAATAATTTCTGATTAAAGTATTGTCTTTAACTAAACGAATTTCAAGAGTACAGCAGCTCAGAGAAAACTAATGTATCACTGGCAAAATGAGAGCAGCGGTCATCTAGAAGTACAATTTAGCATAGTATTAAATGCGATTTATTCAATGGTTAATGCGGAATTTTTACAACATTATGGAAAACATTTAGTAAAATAAAAGTATACATTTTGAAGATTTCTCATTTTACTCTGGATATTTTTTTACTGACAACAAAAACAATGTGATTTTTATACAAAGTTTATGCATAATAAGACCTTGTAATTGTAAATTTTGCGAAGCAGTTTGTTTTGATGCGGACTAATAATTTTTGGTTTCCTTTTGTGCAAAATTGAATGTTATTCTTAGAAAATTTGATTGAAATGATTAATTGTAATTTTACTTGATATTCTTCTAAGAATCCCTACATATACGTTTCTCAGATACTTTATTTTTTCTAGCGTTATTATGTACATATTATTTATTTAGAACATTGATCTTTAATATAAAGCAAAGGCATTGGAAAAATATTTAGAGAACTATCCCGCTATTTTTATACACCTCGAAATTTACAACTGCATACATAATTAATAATTTCAAATTTCAATTAAAAACACATAAATTGTGTTATTGAATCAATTCATTTTTAACTTAACCTTCGCTTATTTATTAATATTAAAATAAAACATAATTTTTATAATCGTGTATTAAAGCTCTGTATTAAGATTCATTCCATATTTCGTTATATGTGTGAAGTAATCTTCATAAATCAATCTGTTTATGTTTTGTAAAGTTACTATTTATTTTATACAACTGTTTTCTATTATTAGACTCTTTTCTTTTTTCTTATTTTCCTTTATATTTTCTCCTTTTTATTTAATAGTTTATATTCTTGTATTTAACTCAATATGCGTCTTGCACATTTAGTATAAACAATCTGCATTAGCTGACTAGAATGTATTCTTAGCAATAGAAAAGTTTACAGATGCAATTAAATTTTGTTTTTAAAAATTAACATTCATATACAACATTGCATTCAAATTTTAATAACATGATCCTAAATGGTTAATTGATCTACTAGATATAAAAGTTTATGATAGTAAATTAAAGAAAAGAGATTTATTTAAGCTATCTTTCACTGTGTGTGAAAAGGAATAACTTTGGGTTAAGAAGGTATTACGCTGTCCGAACATTTTTAGATTTCAAAACAAATTGTTAGATTAATTCTTACTTTTAGATATGGTAAAGAGATAATTTTTACACCTCCCACAGAAAAGAAACATTTAAGACGAAATATAAAGCAAATATGTAAAAATCAAGGAATACCGTGGCAGATTTGACATTTCTAGAAAGTAGTAATCAAAAATTAGTTAGGATACTCTCTCTTCTCAGAACCAAACTCATTGATAAAAGCACGAGTTTTCACATGTAGAGTTGTAAGGATTCCCAAGAGAACTATAGGTTTATGTATTCGTATTATTTACAATTTAATGTAGAATTTTCTAAATTGATGGTGATGAATATATTCCCAATAGAAACATATTCCAATTCTTATTACAGATTGCAATACTTTGTTCAGAGCTACTATAAATATTCATGGAAAAAATTATCTAAAAGTTTTTGTCCAAGTAAAAAAAGAGTTGAAAACGATAAGATCTGCTCATACAATATATGTTCAGAAATTTATAGGCAGGCTAATGAAAATGCAGCTCGTATATGGTAAGCTGATATACCTGAGTTTTCTAATCTATTTGAGAGCGAACCTTGCAGAAGAAGAAAACATTTAGGAAATTTGAACTGAGATTCAGAAGAGTTACCATCCAATGGAAGACTCATCCTTTGGAATTACATTGCTGAAGTTAATGAATTTTGAATAGAGATGGTGGGGGTTAGATGATTTTTCACGATTACTTGAAATCGGAGCACCACTGAATAATAATTCAGAGCAAAAACATGGAGTATCACTTTTATCAGGAATTGCAATTTTTGCCAAAGCAAGTCAGAAAGAAATGCATTTTCTTTCTGACTTGCGCAATTAACTGTAACTGTAAAAGTATCAAAACAAAACCACGTTTGTTAAGAATGGTTTTTTTAGATCAAAAATGATTTTAAATGATAGAAAGTGAATTCTTATGAAAAACAGCTTATTTAACCCTTCTTTGCATGATTTTTTTCTTTATTGGTGAAATTAATCAAGTTGATATAATTCATGTTCAAAATTAAAGGAAAAATGGTTAAAAAATCTTAGTATATATTTATAGTATAAATTTAGCAAAAAACAATATGCTAAAAATTTCCATCATCATCCAAAGTGAGATCATTAGCTTAGTACTAAATAGAAATAAAAGAGGAAAATAACAGAAACCCGTGTTACAAACCTTTCTTTTACTCATTTTCAATTTTTAGCAATAGAAACTCTAATATAATAAAACAAAATTATAAACGAAATCATACGTTTATTTCAACTACAACAAACAGCGGAATGAGACAACTTTAAGCACTGATAATGACACTTGTTTATTTTTGACAGCTATGTTTCTTTTTATGCAATGGACATTAAAAAGGTATCCAAACACGATCCACTTAAAGTGAACTTGTTCTTTTATATAATTTTTGGGCATTATAGGATATGATGGAAATTTCCACCATTTTGCAAAGAAGGGTTAAGCGCTTCAAAGAAAATAATTCAACATGTCGATATTGTAATAAAATACAACTTTTGCGATAAACTTTTCATATTTTGCTTTGCCTCAAAAAAGACTGACTTGAAATAAAAATATTCAGAATTCCAAGAATAATAAGACTCTTAAATGCAATACTTATTCAGATCAGTTAGGAAAGACAAAAGCATATTGCAAACAGCTTGATATTTGTATTAAAAATAAACTGCTGCGCTGCCTTCTGGGAAACGAGTGTAAAAACGGAAACATCAAATGAGAAGGGTTGATAAACTTCTATTCCATCTTACGTCAAAACAAATCATGATTCACGATTGTTTGCAGTTAGGGATACGATAGTTAATTAATATTCTCTCTAACATTCTACAATGAATAAATTAACGAAGAGTATTCAGGTTCGTTCCAAAATCTAACTGATTTTGTCTTGCCTAAAGTAAAAAATAAATCAGTAGTGGCCAAATATATATTGAAATTATATCGATGCGCTTGAAATTTGCTTATTTTAAATTTTATAATTAAACTTTATAACTATACTACGATGCTCTGCAGTAATGTGTATTTAATTTTAAAGATGTTGAATAATTTTCTCTTTTCTGTTTTGCTATATAATTTGATTTTAATAATTAAAGTGTAGTAGGATTTACTTTATTACTAAAATCAAATTTTTAAATTAGTATTAATGATTATTTATTATGTTTTATAGTTAAACTTTAAAGCATTTAAACTGTAAGTATTTCAGATTTAATTTTATAATTTAAGTTATTTTAAGTGAATGTAAAATTATCATTTCTAATTTAATATATTTTGTTTATTTTGTAGGTCACATACAATAATATCCAATAATGGTTATTTTTAATTATTACAAAATTTTGCTCACGTTATTTAAAGAGAACGCTATTGAACTTTTCCCTTCTATATTTTTCTCTTATGATTTAGTTTCGATAAATGCGTTTAACAATTGTGAATGACATATTTTTAGGCTTGTTTCATATTGAAAATATCCTTTCTAAATTTACCTTTAACTAAATGAATTAAATAAATTATTTTTTATTTACATACTTAATCTTATTATAATACTTAGTGCAGTAATCAAAGACATTTTGATAATATAAAGGTTCATAAACTAATTTTATTCAATATTTGAAACATTTTTTCCAATTATCTAAATGAATTATTTTGCTCGGGTTATTGTTACTTAATTCTAAAAAGTGATTCTGTTCTGTAACATATAGCAGATTTGATATTCGATGATTATAGAGACACGTTGAATGCATTTAATTATATTTCGTGTTTCACAGGACCAAATCAAATTTAGGGTAATAATTGTAATCGAATAACTAAATACTGTTCCTGAAACAAATATTTTATTATTTAATGAACAATAACTACGGTAAATATTTCGCAAAATATAATATTATACAACAGACAGATTTTGTATATATCTGTCTGTTGTATAATATTATATTTTGCATACACACAAAATCTATCTGTTGAATGTTAATTAAATCCAAGAAACGGAATCGAAAATTCCTCATAATTTTTTACCGAAAAATAAATTAGAGTTACTTAAGTAATTACTAAAAAGACAATTAAAATAATTAATAGTCAATAATGTATCAAAATGAATTGAAAATAAGCATGAAAAATTGAAAATAATCTTATTTTACCGGACAGTTGTACAGATCTTATTGATTTCTAATTTAGCACCCACCTAACTTAGTACTTCTTACTATTAGTACCTTCTTACTTTTAATAACTTAGCACCTTATAATAAGCACCTACTCCAAAAACAAATAAATTATTTGGGTATCCGTTGGAGATTGTTTCGGATTTTTTTATTTTTCATATATTAGGTTGGGTAAAAAGTTATCCATTATATTTTTCGGTAGATGTCTGTAGTGATCGCTATCTCGTGAGGTATCTATCAATCAATTTCAGATTTATCTCCTTGGAAAGGTGACATTTGACACTAAAATATCCTCTCGCGGTTTTTTGTTTGATTAATTCAGTTACGAGTACAAGGTTTTAAAAATGGAAGACAACAAACAGAAAATTCCATACATTTTGGTTTTTCTTTTATAATGGTGAAAATGCTAACCAGGTGGCTAAAATTGTGAAAGGTGTTTATCGTCCTATATATGACTGTAACAACCAGTTACGTACAATTTTTGTTTAGTCGATTCCGTTTGGGTATGTGGATACTAAAGATGCACCTCACATGGATACAACATCGTCGAGAATGTCTATAAAATATCAAAAATTATAAAACTTGACAGCATGTCAGCAGTCGTAGCTTTGCACAAGATCTAAAAATCTACATGAAAACTGTTTTAAACCTTTTTACAAAGCGAATCTGAAAGAAGTTACAAAAAGTTCACGTAAAAATAATGGATTTCTTTTCCCCCAACCTAATATTACTCTTATTCCTTCAGTATATATATATATATATATATATATATATATATATATATATATATTACAGTTTAATTTGTTCAGTGGCTTAATGGTCATTCTCGTAGACAAGGAGTAATCGAACCAGGACCGATTATTGAAGACACACGAACAATTGAATTGACAGCTGGAGTACCAAATGCATTGCCAAAAATGAAAAATTTTTATCCAAAAAAAAAAACGAAAAGGTCATTTTTGGATAAAATTTCTAATTAAAAAATATAAAATATTACAATTTAACGTATGCACTTCTAATAAAGTATCTTCTTTATAGTTTATATTAAACTTAAGCAAAAAATATTGTTTTTGGTAGAATATTGTATGAAAACTTTATTTAACGAAATGCATTTTGACATATTATTAACTATAAATTATTTTAATATAATTTTATAAGTACTTTTGAATCTTTAATTTACTTTTTAGACAAAAAGAATGAAAAATTTTAGATCGTTGTCCACTTGAATTGTCAGATAAAAGTGTTTCATCAGTTTCCGTAGTTACATCCTTCTAAAGACGTGGTATGTATGCATTGTTATTTTCTGCGTTTACATTTCATTGCTTTTTAATTTTTCTAAATTTGATATGCAATTTCAATTTTATGAATACATGTTTAATTTTCTAATGCATCGTATTTATATTCTTAATACGCCAATGTTTAGCTGGCTTCGAATTGATTAGGACATCAAATAAACATTTATTCATAATGCATATTACATGTAAACTGCTGAGTATACTACCTTTATAAGTTCTTAATAAAATAATACTGTATTTACTACTATATATATGTATATATATATCAAAACATAATAATGTTCATGGTTTTACTTAATTACAGAATAAAAATATTCCAAAATAATTATAAATTTCCAAACAATTCTGTAATATATTTCTGCTTATAAAAATTCATATTTTCTAAGAAACACTTGAATTTACAATGTAAACAGACTGACAAAAATACTTTTTTTCCTAATTCTTTTTAAAACAGGCATACCATTATTTTGAAGAAGATCAAGAAAATAAAGTTGTTTTTCGCGGACATTATTTTCCAAGAGAAAATATCTAATAATAAAAAGTCTTCAGAGTTCAAAATAAAAGTCATCTCCAGAAATAAAGTTGCGTTAGACTGCACTGAGTATAAAGAATGCGTCTTCAAACATGAAATGAATTTCTGAGACAGCTGCGCTCCACCTGCTTCACCTTTGGTTCATGTTTGAGTTCTTTTCAATTGGAAAAAATGTTTTCTCGTAAAAGGTTCACTTAAGTAAATGCTCTTTCATATTTTAATGAAGAAAGTTTTTTTTTTATGAGAACATGCATTTGCTTCGAAACTAAAGATATGTAAATATTTCTCTTAAAAGTCATATATTATGCACAAAAATAAAAGAAATTGATGTATTTTCGTTAATAGAAAACATAAATCTGAGAGATGTTTTTAAATTGTAAATGAAATTTAAATACCTCATTCAAAAAAAGAAGTTAAATATTCGAGAAATGTGGAAAACTAAAGCTAGTAATGATAAGCATTCTTTCATATAATTAATAAAAGAATGGCAGCCATATTTCCATGAATATAATAGGCGTGTTTGAACTTATCAACCTTGTTATTGATATCTTAATTGATTCTGCAATCTATCAATCAAAAATAAAAATATATCAATTGACCTAATTTAATAAGTAAATTCGCAAATAAAATTTTTATACATACTTATTTACAAAAAATATTGCACACACACACACACACACACACACACACACACACACACACACACACACACACACACACACACACATATATATATATATATATATATATATATATACACTACTGGCCATTAAAATTGCTACACCAAGAAGGCGACATGCTATAGACGTGAAATTTATACGAAAGAAAGAGCGTGCTGTGATATGCAAATGATTAGCCTTTCAGCGCATTCAAAAAAAGCAGGCGCCAGTAGTGACACCTACAGTGTGTTTAAATGAGGAATTTTTCAGCCGGTTTCTCATACACAAATTGCATTTGAACGTTGTTGCCTGGTGAAAAGTTGTTGTGATGCCTCGTGTAAGAAGGAGAAATGCGTACCAGCACGTTTCTAACTTTGATAAAGGTCGAATTGTAGCGTACCGGGATTGTGGTTTATCTTATCGCAGTATTGCTGCTCGCGTCGGTCGCGATCAAATGATTGTTAGCAGAATATGGAATCGATGGGTTCAGGACGGTAATACGGAACGCCATAAGGGATCTCAACGACCACCTATCACTAGCAGCCGAGAAGACAGGCATATTATTCGCATGCCCGTAATGGATCGTGCAACCACGTCACGAGCCGTGAGTCAAGAAACGGGGTCGTTTGGAAGACAACAAGTGTCTGCACGAACAGTTGGACGACGTTTGCAGCAGCATGGACTCTCAGCTCGGAGACCATGGCTGCTGCTTCCCTTGACGCTGCGTCATAGACAAGAGCGCCTTCAATAGTGTGATCAACGACGAACCTGGGCACACGAATGGCGAGACGTCATCATTTCAGATGAATCCAGGTTTTCTGTACAGCATCATGATGATCGCATCCGTGTTTGGTGGCATCGTGGTAAACGCACAATGGCATCGTGCATTCGTTATCGTCATATTGGCCCATCACCTGGCGTGATGGTATGGGGTGCCATTGAATATACATCTTGGTCACCTCTTGTTAGCATAAACGGTGCTTTGAACAGTGCACGTTACATTTCTGATGTGTTACGACTCGTGGCTCTACTCTTTATTCGAGCCCTGCGAAACCCTACGTTTCAGCAGGATAATGCCCGACCGCATGTTGCCGGTATTTTACGGACCTTCCTTGATACGGAACATGTTCGGCTGTTGCCCTGGCCATCACGTTCTCCAGATCTTTCACCAATAGAAAATGTCTGGTCAATGGTTGCCGAGCGACTGGCTCGTCACCAAACGCCAGTCACTACGGTTAATAAACTGTGGCATCGTGTTGAAGCTGCATGGGCATCTGTACCTGAACATGCAATCCAATCTCTGTTTGACTCAATGCCCAGGCGTATAACTGCTGTTATTACTGCCAGAATTGGTTGTTCTGGTTACTGATTTCTCAGGATCTATCCAGCCAAATATTTTGAAAATGTAATCACTTGTTATTTCTAGTATAATATACTTTTCCAATAAATATCATTTTGTTATCTGCATTTCTTCCTGGTGTAGCATGTTTAATGGCCAGTAGTATATATATATATATATATATATATATATATATAGTGTGTGTGTGTGTGTGTGTTTATTAAGTAGCAATATAAAATTAACTCATTGCATTAAATATAATTTTTAAGTGGACATTAAAAAACAATGTAATAATTTCAAGCATGATTAGTTAAATAAAACATATTAAAAAAATGCCTATGTTTTCATCGTTTCAAATTTTAAGACGATTTGGATTAATTCAAAATTTTAGAATAGGTATTGATATTTCAAATAAGTTCTCCGGGTTATTTTTCATATAATTTAATAACAAATCAATAAAAATGCAACTCTAATTAAGAGGCATCATCAAAATCGAAGAATCTACATTTATTTCCTGTTATGAACAGTTTTTTACGAAATGTTATATTGGTATAAATGAACTAAATATTATAAGATTTTTTAAGAATCGAATAGACATTTTTCAGAATAAATCTGACATTAATTCATTTATCCATGTTCTTAAGAAAAATCTAAATTATTTTTATTTTACTGTCATTTTTTTAGCATTATCTTCCCTATTTTTGAAACATGAAAGGTAAACAATAGATATATACATACATATAAGAATATTTCTTTCATTAAATTTTTATAGTGTCATTTATCATATATTAGTCTCTATCAAATATATTTTTAGTAGAACTACTATACAGAAATGAACAGAAAAAGATAAGAAATTTACTTAACAATTTCAATTGGTGTTCACTACAATTTACTTTGTAAAATCTATTTAAATCGATGTACTTTGTAATATAGTATTGATATATTTAACCTCATTTGACTTACTATCTTTCATCCAACAATAAATTATTTGAATATGTTTCACGGATGTACCTAAATATTTGTATTTCATTTATTCGTGTTGTTAAGTTACACATAACAGCAACACAATCAACCAAGCTGTGATAAATGTCAAAAATTGTACAAATTAGTTTCTCTATATCACTCACACTTGATCAAAAATCAACCTAATAACTCATAATTCAGTGACTGATACCTTAAGACCTTCACTTCTATAAATAAACTTATGCTCTTCGTCTGTTTTATCGTTTTTATTAAAAAATAAATTAATCATTGTTTCATCTAAGCTGAAATTTTCTCTTAAATAGAAAAATGACTTTGATATTGGATTTTAAATTTTAATAGTTTCATTTAATTAAATAAAACCTTTATTGTGTTTTTTACAAAGATTTTCAACGGAAAGCATTTTTTATTTATTTTAAATACGCTTTTATTTTAAAACATAATGAGAAAAATTTGAAAGTAAATGATGGTATAACCTTGGATATGAACTTTTAATAGTTTTATTTAATTAAATTAAATTTTAGCGTTTATTTTAAAAAATGTTTCATAATAAACGTTTTTTATTTTTGTTAAAGAAGTTGTTTAATTTAAACTTAGCAGAAAAAGTTTAAGAAATTTTACTTTTACAATATTCATCGAATAGTTTGATTTACTGAGCATTTGGAATAATTTATAGATATGTATAAAGAGAAACTCGCCGACTCGAAGCCATAGAATAAAAATAATAGCTTTTATAAAACGGAGTTTTTTCCTGCATAATTTTTGAAAATTGTTAAAATTTGGATTTTATTTTTCATGCGAGGCATGATTCATAAAAAATAAAAATGTGAATTGTACTACAAAAGAATCAAAAATTATTTAACTTGAATATCATTTTTTATTTAAAAAGAATTTAATAACTTTTATTATTTTTTTCTGATTTCTACCCCTAATGATTACTTTTTAATTTTGAGCGTCCATTCAAACAAATTTTTAAAACTAAAATTGGAAACTAGTTGTTGTTGGGTTGGGTTTTATGGCGCAAAATCCAATAAAGACAAGCTGCGCCAAAATGGAAACTAGATACAAGAAAAAAAAAAACAGCTTGTGTTGTGTTAATTTTTGTTTGTTTGTGTTGGGTTGACTTTCTACTGACAAAATTTGAATTTATTTTACTTCAGATTCTGATATTTTGTTAGACTTGACTCGATTTTAATATTACTTTTTTAATGCATATTTTTATAATAATGTAAATTTAAAAGGAAATCAACTTTCCTGAACCGAGTAAGCAAATGTCTATATTCTACAAAAAGTATTTTGCCTGAAATTTTATAATATAATTATGAAACAATGAATGAAGATTTCTCAAATTGACTTTCTTAATTAAAATTTTAATTAATAGTTTGAATTTAAGATACGAAATGAAATTATCATGAAATAAAAAATTATAGTTTCCAAATATCGCTATATTGAACATCTTTATTTCCTCATCAATATTTGGAACAAATGAAATATTTTATTACGTTCATAACTATATAAGTTGAATTTTTTTAACAAAACTGGTTTCACAAGCATAAATTAGGGATGCAAATTTACAAAAGTGAATTAGTTGAATTATTTTAATTGATAATCTATAAGTTTATATAATTTGTATTTTTTTTTCTACCAATTTAATGAATGTTGTCAAAAAACTAAACTAAATGAAATATTGTCATCAGCAATGGTTTTGAAAGTAATCAGGAAATTTTAACACCATTACTGATAAATCACTATAATTAAATAATTTAAAAAAATTATTAAATATTTTTTTATTTACAAAGTCAATTATATGGAGTGTGCAATTCAGTAACTTAAGCATACAGTAACTTAAAAATATTTACAATTATACAAATTAAACTAGAAAAAAACATATTAGGATTTTTATTGCTTAAATAAGTATTCTAAGTTATGTTGAGATTTTGTTTTAATCATTCACGTATTTTTAGAATAATTACAAGCAAATCTCAATTTTGAAAAGTTAAATTTAATGCACATTTGCATTGATATAATTATCATTTTTTTTTAAAAAAGAATTGGAAAAATGTTTAATTTAACCTATAGAATGGAAATTTATTTTTTTCAGGATTGAGGAAAGAAAATCCATTATTTTTACCTGACCCTCAAGGCTTTATTTATATTTTTAATTAACTTTAGATTTGTTTACTTAGACTTTAGAACTTGTTGATTGTTTTTGGACATTTTTGTGGTTTTATCGATATTTTTGATGATGAAACTCTTGTTTGAAGAACATCTTTAACATCAAATATACCTGAATGGAATCGATGAATCCAAAATTACATGTAATTGGCTGTTAAAGTATTGCGACGATAAACACCATTCCCAATTCTGAATGCACCAAATAAAAAACAAATTATTTGTCGCTGTGAATTGGGATTTTTCTAACAAGTTTAAATTGAAATTGTGTGATAGATGCTTAAATAAATATCGTACACTACAGTTATTGACCAAAAAAGTAATGTAGATTTCTCTTTCCACATGGTCAAATAAAATTGGAAACTAATTATACTAAGTTTTATCTCACATTTAAAATATTAGACTTAATTATTTATACCGTTCGAGTTGAGTAAGGGAAATAGCAGGATAATATAATGATAAAAATTATATTCTAGAAATTTTATTATCATAAGTGAAATTCCATTTAATGCCATATTATATATGTTAAGAACGAAATTTGGCTCCATTTTTAGTTTTTACAAATTTCCCATGAGTTATTTGGTTTCACTTATTTAATTTAACTCAAGTTCTGTAAAATTTAAATAAAAAAAATATTACGTGTGTAATTATCATAGAAAAGCAATCAATTTACTTTTTAGAACTTTTTACCACATATATAGCTTTCATCAAGTCACGCTTCAACAAGGAGACGTTAATGCATCTAAAATTCCATCCTGTACTATCACATTTCAAAATTCAATTATTTAACATTTTCCTCGTAATCAACCTGTGATTCAATTTCTTGGTTTTTACTAATATTCATTCGTTATATATATATATATATATATATATATAATACATTTTGTTTTAAATTAAATAACTGTAAATTTTAATTGGTAGCGTTTTAGCACCAATTCAAGTTTACAGTGATTTATAGAACAGTACAGAACCTGTACTTGTATACTACACTGCTGAATGTTTTCGTGTAAAACATTGCAAGCTAGTAAACCCATTATTTGATCCATTTAATAATTCTTTACTCTATTATTATTACTTATTAAGTCTTATGTTCTTTATTTTATATACGATGCATACATATACCATCAGCACATGCGAATATTAAACTTAAGATAACAATCTTTTAGCTATCTTGCTGGTGTAGAAATTAGAGTAGGAATTAAAATGTTTTAACAATGTTTCACTGAAAATAAAGTTAAATGTTTTGTTTTTTCCATCATGTTCTAGAAAAAATTAGCATTCGATACCTGTTACCAGTATTAACAAGTACCATAAAATAATACGAATAATTTTGATGTTAAACAACAGTGGTTATCGATGTTGACAAAAATGGTCCATGGAATAATATATAAACACAGGTTTACCGATATTATACTATAATTTTTGCAGTGATTATACGCAAGCATTTGACTCTTTAATTTGCTGCTGCATTAATTGACTGATCACATCTTATTCAATGATCGGTTCCTTAACCCTCTCAGCATTTAAGTATCTTAATATTTTAAATTGCAAAAATCTATCCTTTCTTTCCCCTTCAAAGTCACGCCTTTAAATTTTCAAGTAGTCTTTTCTAAATATTTTAGACTATGCCTCTACACAAGTTTGAAAATCGTTCTCAAAAGTTTGATTTAGTCTGTCAAAAAAGTATGATAAAAGTTATTTCCTTCATAGTTCTTCTTGTATTTTTAATATTTATTTCTCTTCAGAATAGTGCAATAAGATAATGACTGCAACACTAAATAAAACTCTGAGAGGTCACAAAAGTACTGTTTTAAAGAAGATATAATTAACTAAATTTTTAAATGGTGTTAAAAATTCAATTGAACATTTAATGGAGGGGAGGTTTTTCTATTTTTTTAAAATATAATTTTTAATATGTAATGTATCGCTATTAAACATGAAAAATAGAAAAATTATTTTAAAATGTGTAGTACAACTAAAATGTCATCATTTATAAAATAGTAAATCACTACATAATGCATAATATTTTAAACTTTTTCAAAATTTAGGATTTAAGCAAAATGATGGAAAAATTTCTTAAGACAACATTTATATTTTTATAAATAATGTATTCTACTCACAGATACCAGCTCCTCAACTTAAGCAAATTTTTCGTGAACCCATCTGGGATTGAGAAAATATTTTGGTTTGAATAAATTACAAATTAAATGTTTTTAAAAGATTTAAAGGAAGAATAAAAATAAATTCATATATGTATTTTTATTATTATTAGCTCAGAAAACAAGGGTCCAATTAAAATCTTTTTTTGAAAATTATGTATATTCAATAAATTTAAACATGATAAAAATAACATTATTCTTTGCCCGTTTTTAAACACATGACCACAAAATTTACGACTATTATCTAATTAATTTTCTTTTAATAAAACTTTAAAATTATAGAACTTTAAGCACATAATCTACATGTTGTACGGATTAACGAAGACTTTTTAGCGGGTTTTATTTTCTTGTAAGCTTTTTCACCTCTAGTAGCATTTTAAAGATTAACTACACTGACTTTTCCATTAAACTATTGTTTAAAATGTTGTTAAATTTCTTTTTTCTCTCTCAAAACTTTCAGGATAAATAATTTGCATCACACCTTCCTGATTTAACAAGGTTAATTATCTTATTCTTCCTATTTGAAAGAAAAGCGGTGTTTAATCTCTAATAATATATTTGAACAATGAATTTACTGTATTCAGTTCGAAATTACAGGTGTTTACTCTTAAATTTAAATTTTGAAAACATTTTTCATAAAAATATTAATTATAAGAAATAATTTGAAAGATATTGCGAATTTCTTAATCATTTTATTTCAATACATAAATTTGGTATATATACGTGATAAGTTCAGATAATGAAGTTTTAAATACATTCCATTTCATTGTTCAAAAAATAATATTATAAAGCAAATGATGAAAGAATTTCAATCTTAAAGGAGAGTTTTAAACTTGGTTACTTTAAACTGTCTTTAGATCCATAATTTCAAGGATTTCCCAAGTTATCAGAAAAGAAAGAATCAAATTTTTATTTTTCATATCAATAATAATATATTTTTATAAGAACTAAATGCTAGAAATATCACTGGAATATTAATAAGTTTATTCTTCCTTTAAAATTTACATTTAAAAACCCAAGAACAAACATTTATATAAAATAAAATCGATATAACTGTTGAAAGTGTTTTTTTCCATCAAAATCATGCGCTGGAATATTTAAAAAATTAGATTTGAAAATTTAATAGAACCTTCATTTGAAAAATAAGTTTCATAATTGTGATAAGTACTATGATAAGATAATTATGATAAGAACTAAATGTTAGAAATATCACTGGAATATTAAGAAGTTTATTCTTCCTTTAAAATTTACATTTAAGAACCCAAGAACAAACATTTATATAAAATCATTTTTATAACAATTTATATAAAAAAAAATTATTGAGCATATTTATATAACAAAAAATATTAATAGATATAAATGTTAAATTTATTTTTTCCATCAAAACCATGTGTTAGGATATTTAAAAATTTATAAGAAATTTCATTTAAAAGATAAGTTTTATAATTAGATAAGAAAAAAGGATTGCATTTATAAAAGTTGGGGATTTGGAGATGTAAATTGGAGATTCACAAATGTTTTATGTGAATCTTTAACTTACACATCTGATCTTACACATGAATCTCCAACCACACAAGTGGCAAATAAATCTTCGTATCTAAGATTTTAAGACAAAAAATAAAATTACACGCAACTTACTTAAGTTTTCAAGACAAAACAAACGATTTTTCATCTAATTATATTTATTACCTTATTTAGAAAGTCTGAATAGAAAGAGAGAGCAGTCACTGTTCATAACGGGAAACTATTAAGTTGTCTGGAAAGTTCGTGCCGATATTTTAGGACAGTTAAAAATGCAGTTCATTTAAATATTGCTATACATTTATTAAATTATATAGGTAAAATTCTGCTCCACAACCTTTCTCCATCTTTCGTGTAGCTTGAAAATTCCGTCCTTCCAGAACCTCTCAGATTTCGCGGCAAAAAAAGTGTCCAACTGGGTTTTAATCTCAACCAAAGAGTCGAAATTTTTCCCATGAAGGGAAATCCTTCATCCAGCATCCTCGCCATAAACAGCGCCTATTATTTGCCACTTGTGTGGCACTTTTGTCCTTTCGGAAAACGAAAAGCATTCAATCCCTATAATAATGCACTTTGTTTGCCACTCTATTCTAAAACGTACAAAACTCATAAAAATGATTGAATCGTAACTAATTTGTTTCCAAATATGGCTGAAGTTTTCTTTTTTAGAATATGTACGCATGTCATTTGTTTTCAATAATTGTGATATATTCAGTCAGATCTCTCGCGCTACCTACCGAAAATCGACACGAACTTTCTAGTCAATCCAATATATAACAAAATACCAAATTTCGCAACTTAATAAAAATGCAAAATATATTAAATGTAAGAAAATAGATATCATTCATTAAATATAGATTATTAAAACAAGTAATAAATATTTTTTCAGAAAAAGGATATAAAATGTTCTTGTTTGTCTTAAAAAAAGTTTTATTTTGAAACATCAAAATTAAAATAACTGTATAACTCAGATTATAAAGATCAAAATACATTTTTGAAATATATACGTCATGAAGCAGTTATTTATTCCCCCATTTCAAGAAGAAATATTTTCTAACAAACACTTTTCCATTGTTACTTGCATCCGTCACAAACGCTCCGAATTGAAAAGCAATCGAGCTTCAAAACTGTCTATCGCTCTAGAAAATTAGATGTCACATCATCGAACAGCAAGAAATGAATCCTTTTTCTCACTCTTTTTTAAGCTGACCTGCTTTCACAAACTCTGTTTTTTCAATTTTATTTTATTTTCGTTTTCACATTTTTTGAATGCAATATTGATTTTTCTTTGCTAAAAGGTTTTTTTTCGAATATAGAAATGGAAAACGATAAAAATCTGTTTAGTGATATTTCTAAAGCAGCTTAGTTTGATTTAATGCTGATAAAACCAAAGAATTCAAAGGATTAAATGTCAGTAGTTCAATAAAGGGATTTTTTAATATCTACTTATTACATTTAGTTTAGAATTATATTCCCTTTTTTTATTTTGAGGGATGTGGAGAACAACAAAGAAACCACGCAGAGAGTTCTTTTATAAGATTCAAGTTCCATGCGGTATAGCACTCCTCCGTTAGTGTGGCATTGCGTATTGAAGAGAGTGTCAGCTGTGATATCGACCTTATTTGATAATTTAATGATGATTTTTCATCCATATTCTTGATCTGATTGGATCTTTTTTTTTTTCAAAATCAAGAGGGAGATGGCTTAGTTTAACAAATTTTGGTGTCCAGGCATTAAAGCACACAAAAGGATATGACAATTAACTAAAATAACCTATTGAACTTTTCCAAAAGGAAAGCAAAATTAGACTTCCAATTTGAAAAAAATAGCATGTACTGTTATCATTTTCGTCAGAGTTGGCAAATACAATGACAAGAATATGCAAATTATTCAAATGATTTTTTATACTATAAAAAAATTATTTTTGATTTTTCAAAAATATTAAAAAAAGAACTGCATTTATGAAGTATGTACTTTGTAAAAATTGAACATATTTTCTGTTTATTGGATAAAATATCGTTTTTCCTAACTATGTCTTACTAAAAAAATGCATGTTTTCAACTAATAAATAAATATCCAAAACTTTTTCGCTATTTTCTCTTAATTTTGCATTGATTTTTCTTAACAAATGCTTCATATTGTTTACAGCAATTTATAAGATGCTCATAGAATAGCAAATGAATGAGGCTGCAAACTCATAATATTTCTTTGCAAAAGCACTCTAACGATATTCTCTCTTGAAACAGTTGATTATTCCCTGATCCATGGGCAGTAAACAAAGTGTACAAATGTGGGCAATATTAGGTGGTAAAAGCTCCATATGGACCAATCCCAGCTCGGGAACAAGAAGTGGTTATCCCAGCTATCAACAATTAGTAGAGTTTTACAATTTTTCGATGAACACCTAGATCTTGCTCTCTCATCCAATTTTATAACTGCTTCCCGTCATTGAAGCATGAAGCATGTGGCCTGGTTGGTTAGGGCGTAATTCTCATTACCGGAAGATAGTGAGTTCAAATCCCGAGTTAGCCAAAGATCCTTCGTGTTCGACTGGGACACGTAAAAAATAACGTGATCACAATGTCCTCCATGTTCCCATTCCAAATTAATACCTCTAGGATTGGTTGGAGCCAGACTCTGGGTCTTTTCTTGCTTCAATCTCTAAACTGGAAGACTGAAATGGGAGGTGCTTCCATCTATGAGACAAAGTCGTATTTCCACCTTCGAATGAGGGTGTTCTATTCAAAAACGGAAGACGCTCTTTCTGACTTTTATCACCCATTCTCTGACCGGTGGGCTTGGCTTCGCCAAATGTCATAAATAACATGAACATTTTAGGATGATTTGCAGCTGGCAGTTCTTGGACATTCTCTCCATTCCAATTCCAAAATTTTGTTTCCACGGTTCTATTTTCACCATACAATTTTCTAAACTTGAGTATCTTGTTCCAAATTTTCGGAGTAAATTATTTAATGCTTTGAAATCGTTCATGCCCTGCTTCATAGCAAAGCCAGTTAGATGAATTGTTTACATGCACAGCTGGATAGATAACTTTAATGGCATTACCATCAACAGGAATGTTCATTCTTCTCATTTTTCTCAGCCTAAACTTTTCAGCAAAACTTCAGCTTTTGCTTTACCACAGTACTTTCGAGAGGGAGTACTTTTGCTAGTTACAGTTCAGTAAATTTTCCAGTTCAGAATGCTTCGCTTTTTTACAACATTATCGAGAGAGAGTACTTTTGTTGGTACAGTTTGCATTTTCAAGAAATTTATTTCCGAATTTTTAAAATTATCTAGAGGTTGTTCTTTGAAATTCCATACCTTTTAGCGATTTTTTTCTTATGTAATAATTTCCCATTTACTTTTAGAATTTTTTTACTGCAACCGATAAACCCATTCGTTTCTTCAACGGCGACAAATCTTCAATGGAACTTCCTTAAGACAAACGAATCATTATAGAAACAAGCGCCCACTGTTCAAATTTATATGACGACCTTAGATTTTCTCTAAAAGATACATTTTATTTTTTTAGTGAAAATTATTTTATTATCTTTATGATATAAAAACCTGACAATAAAATACCATGATAACGGTATTTTATTGTCAGGCACAGAAATGAATTAGTTTTATTTTTCTGTTGTTGTTACTTACGGCACTTGGCGAAACCAAGCCCGCTCGTCAGGAACCGGGCGAATGAAGATAGAAAAAACGTCTTCCGTTTTTGAAGAAAGCATCCCCAACGAAGTACAACTTTTACGAAGTCACCAACGAAGTCCAATGAAGAAGGTGGAAGTACAACTTTTGTTTATAGATGGCAGCACCATTCAATTCAAAGATTGAAGCCAGAGTAGGCCAATGTATGGCTCCAAACACACCCAGATGTATTAATTTGGAATGGGAACATGGACGAGATTGTGACCATAACATATTTAACGTGCTATTACTAAGCAGACGCACCCTCAGCTAAGGAAGGATTCGAACTCACTGCCTTCCGATAACGAGAACGACGCCCTTATCAACTAGGCCACCGCAGCCCTCAAAGTACTTCCACCTACATTTAAAGGTAAATGTAGATAAATTTCCTGTATGGAGTTGTTAACACAGTATTACTTAATGCAGCAAACAAGGATAGTACCCAAGAATCCTTTTAGTAATGCCCGAGACGTAATCATTAAATACGGGTTTATTAAACAAAAACAAGTAACTTTGTGTTTTATGAAAATAATTTCAATTACGAGGGTGCAACAGCTCATTTTCAATGAAGAAATAATAAAATAATAATTATAGTGTTACAATATGTTTCATTTTAAACTATATATATATATATATATATATATATATATATATATATATATATATAATTGGTTTCATGTTTTCTTTCGGTTTTTAAGCATGCATATTTTTATTTCTTCCAACGAATTCTTCATTAATAATTCCATTATTTTAGCACTAAATTTTCCCCATTTTTCCTTATTGCAATTCGGTTATTTCCTAAGTAATCAGAAATTATCAAAATAGTTATTTATTCAGTAATGAGTATTTATAAATCTATCTATAACAATATATAATAACTCAAAACTATTTAAAAATTCAAATTTAATGACCTTATATTAAAGCCATACATTAAGTGCTTAGATTTCTTTTTTGTCGATTTCCAGCTACGATAGCAAAATGAGGAGAGCTGCTCCATTTATCTTTATGTTTAACACATTTTTAAGTGTATCTATATACACTTCTAATTCATGAAAACAATGTTTGGAAGTTCCATTCTTATTTTAAGAAAAGAATTGCAGAGTATTACAAAATATTCATATTTATTAAGTACATTTACTTATTTTTTTGTAGAGCGCCAGCCAGGTTGGCATTATGGGGTTCGCTGCTCCACTTTTCCAACTGAACCATAATTTGGTGTAGAGTCCGACTTCCTCGGTACAGACATGCCATAGGTATTCGTTTATAGGGTAGGTAACTCATTAATACTCCATTCATACAAGGAAAGAACAATGACAGTAGAGAGAGAGATATAGAAAAAGTACATCCGTGCCCGAAGTGGGATTCGAAACCAGGGCCTCCATATCCGCAGTCAGACACGCTGACCACAAGGCAAGTTGGCAAGAGCTTTTACAAAACTAATATATTCTTTTCATCATAAATTTATTTACAAAATCTTATTTTAATATACACAGTGGTTAAATTTTCATCAGAAATATTTTTGAAATTTGATATTTTTCTTATCATTCACAGCTACAACATAATCTGACATCCATTGTCTTTCGTGAGTTTCTCACTTTTTCTCCTTATACAGAAATATTACAATCAAGTTTATTAAAGCATAAAGGAAATCATTTCAATTTATATAATAAATTTTTTTCTTCCCTTAAAATGATAATTTTTTCTTGTTTATCATTTAGATAATGCTTTTCATATTTCATCAGATAATCCTAAATTATTTTCAAAATTAAAATAGTTAAATACCTATTTGTTGTCTAATACCGGATAGCCAACAAGTTTAAAATTCTTTTATCCAATTTTTTTTAAAACAAAACGTTTTATAAAAAAAAAATATTTATAAGCGTATAAAAAAATGAGCTTAAAGACAGGGTCATATCTTATTATAAAATAAGTTAAAAAGAAAAGAACTTAAAAAATGAAATTAATTTTCTTATCTTAATTAAATATTTTTTTTATGAACATGAGAATTGAAACCTTTAGAGTAACCAACCTAATGTAAGCAAACTTTATTTCCGCACGTTTTCAAAGATATACACATTAGGTTTATTGTAAATGATCCATTTATTATTAAAAATTACCCATATTTCTTAATTAATTAAATTTTTAGTCTATCGCTGTATAGATAGCTGTATCTTGTTTAGTATTTCAGAAATTTTAAATATATCTTCCTAGAGATTTGAAATTTTAGCTTTCTCTCTTAATTTAAATTTTTATTTTTTTATTTCTTTTGTTTTATACAAATTTGAATAAACTGACGAGTAATTATCTTCTTTCAAAAACTGTCGTTTTTGAAACACGCATAACTGTCAGTTTTTGATTTTATAGATTTATGATCTTAATTTTTATAATTTGAATATGTTTATCCAGAACGTCTATGCGACTTTTAATAGCGTAGCATTTATTTTTTATTTTGTTACGTGGAATTATGTTTAATAATTTCATTATGGAAGTATTTATTGCAATATTATTTATATTAAACCAGACTTTTAACTTATAATAAAAGTATTATCCATCTATAAATGGTGTTTGAATTATTTTATTAAGGAATTCAGTCTTAGATATTTAAACGCTTTCAGTATATAGCTTTAAAGTTTGAGATGCAAATTTTCTTATTTTACTTTCCGAAGTAGCAACTTATGCATATGAATTAGAGAATAATCACACTTAGATATTTTTAAAATTTAATTCAAAATAATTTTGTAGATATAAAAAGAGCTATAAAAGTGCTGTTGAAATAAATTAAAAAGTAAATTACATTTATGTTTAAAAAAGACCAGAATCAAAGATTAAAGTGATAAAATGCTTAATGTGTTCATCTTAGTGTTTTGAAAAATGTGTTTTCAAGATTAATTGCTATTAAGTATAAAAATAAATTTCTAAACTAAGTCTTAAAAGTGTAACTAGTAATTCTAATAGTGGCAATGTTCTGAAAATCGTTAGGAAATCAGGTGCAACAAAACTAGTGAATTCTTACGCAAGCAGAGTAAGGATTGATTGATTAGTATTTTTTAAATTTAATAAATAAGTGATACGTATTTTTTAAATTTAAAATTCAAAAAAATCATTGAAATTAATTTGTGAATTTATATGAGTGATTTAAAAAAGTAGATTATTATTCAAATTTATGACCTATTTTGATTGACGTATTTTATAACATATATTTATGACATATTATATGAAATTAATATGTATAAATTATAAAATTTATAACTTATCATAACAACATATTTAATAGTTAAAGTATTCATGTACTTTATTATAGTTTTAATAAAAAAAATTTAACCATTAAAATCTTCTATTACCCTTCTAGGTCTCATATTTAAATTGATTCACAAAGGATACTTAAAAATTCTTTGCTGTAAAATCTTAAATGCAGCAAAAAATGCTTTTCTAACACCAAAGTAAAAACCTCATTCCATTTCTCATTTTATTAAACTCTGGAGAAGTCATTACAGCTGAAATATTTTTGCTTACTATAAAAAATTGAGACATTTGCTGAAAAAAGTAATGAACTAGAGTTATTGCCGGATTAAATTTTATACAAATATAAATTTTTTTTTTAGTAGAAATATGAAAGATTTCATCGAAATTTAAATACTAGAACCTGCCATTTCCATTTTTATAATTCAATAAAATTTAATATTAATTGAAGGACTTACACTTCTGTGTTAAGTGTTGAGAAAAAGTTACATCACTAAGTCGCATATTAAAAATTAATGTATATTAAATTGTCATATATTGATTCGTCTTTCTTGCACTCTTTTTCTTTATAATCGCATGTACATATACTTTTGTGTGAGGCCACGGTGGCCTGTTTGACTAAGGCGTCGTCCTCAAGGCAGTGAGTTCGAATCCCGGCTTATCCGATGATCTGTCGTTTTCACTGATGACAACTAGAGCAAGTAAAATATAAAACGGTCATAATGTCCTCCATGTTCTTATTCCAAATTAATACTTCTGGGGGTGTTAGGAGCCAGGGCATGGATTTTTTCTGGCTTCTAACTCTAAATTGGAAGACCCAGATGATGCTGCCATCTATCAGTCAAAGTCGTACTTCCACCTCTGAATGGGTCAACTCTGTTCAAAAACGGAAGACGCTCTTTCTGACTTCATTGGCCTAGTCACTGACGGGTGGTCTTGGCTTCGCCAAGTGTCATTAGTAACAAACATACTTTGTGTTTATAAAGTGTATAGATTATTATTTTTCAATAAATAAATCTTTCAGTGATTACATTAAAAGGTGATCCATTAATCCAAACATATAATTTAATATTTTATGGTAACTGTTATGTAAAAGTTTTCATTTCAGAGTACCTTTTCAGTTCTTAAAATTATTTCTATTTTTTTCTTTGAAATGAAGCACCCAAAACTGTTAAAAAATACAACTGCAGATATTTCGCCGACAGAGTGCTCTTTAATTTTAGACATAAATACGTTAAAAAATGTTATTCATTCATTTATAGTTAATTTCCTTTTCTCAGTATAATCTACATTCACAATAATATGCTATGCAACTGCTCTGCCAGTATGACATTTGCATTTTATACCTTTTCTTCACAAATTGCAATAAACATTTTTTCATAAGAAATAAAAAGTTGATCCATATTTACTCTCAACATATCGAAATACATCCAAATATGTAATTTAGAACAATAAATTGTAAAAACTTTTTAAAGCAATTTTTTAAGTATTTAAAAGCAAATTCCCTCAAGTACTTAAGAATATTTTATCGATATTTTTACTACCCCAAATACACAAAATAATATATATTTTCAAGGCATTTTTTTGAAAAATTGTTTAACTCCTTTGTATTAAGATACAAATAGTTCTTCTAGATATAAGCGCACAATTTTTTCCCATCACAGAAATTAAATTTAAATTGATATCATTTTCCATCTAAATACATATGGTCTTGTAAACCAGGGGTCGTAAGTTCAGTCCTCACTGGTGGCTGTTCTTCTAAATCTTCATATGAAATCCATGTATTAAAATGCGATGTTTCATTAGTATGGACTTCGTTTCAAAAAGGGTTACTGTGTAACCGTCCAATGGTTGAGCGGTTTGCGTTTATGACTCCTAGGCTGTTCGTCCCGGCTCGAAAACCGTTTGGGCATGGACGTTTCCTTTCTTTCTGTGTATTTCAACATCATTTCTTATAAGATGGATGAATGTGGCCCACCCTATAAACGGATTTGTGGTGGTGTGATGTGGCCAATGCTACTCGTACCTGCGTGACTTGGTCTACAGGTGCCCACCGGGTAACGCTAAATGAAAAGCAGTTTTCCGCAAAAGGTAGTCACCCAGTACCCGCCGTTAGAAAAATAAATCTTAATATCTACACATAGATGAGTATATTTTGTTTATATTATACACAATTATGGTTACCCAAAACGCAACAGCCTAAAAGAAACATGCAAGTCATGTGTTGGCGCCGATGAGATATGTAAATTATGTCCACATCACGGGCATTTGTAATGACACCTGATGCTTTGTATATATAAAAAGGAAAGAAAATTGGAAATAAGAATTTCTTATAAAAAATAAGCTATTTAAATAGGCATCGTGGTATAGATTGATTGCTTTGCAGTAAGTTCCTGAGTTTAACCGAGCAAGGATAGTACATAAAGAATTGGCATTATTTTTCAAAGAAATCAACGATCGTGTTGAATAAAACCAAGCGACTTTGATGCATTTGTTAATTGCTGGATGCGGGAGAAAACGCTGGTTGCCAGCACAAATTACACAGACATAAATGCACCACCGTACGTGATGATAGTTATATTGTGAGCATGACAGTCTGCTCCGCATCATTCGGTGTGACTCATATCATTCGATGTTATTTGTAGCTAAGTGAAATATCATCAAGTCATCCATTGATTCTTTTACCTTTGACTCAAAATCACAAGCTTGGCAATACTAATGATATGATGAAAAGCAGGATATACAACTATCTTGTCTCTTGAGGATTCTTAACTGTTCTTGCAGCACAATGATTCACGTTTTAATCTGGTGACACCATGATGAAAGAGTGCTGAACAGTTATGTATAAACAAATTGGTCCTGCTTCAAAAATACTTTTTTTATGTTGGCATTGGATTTTATTCTCATATCCCTTAACACCTGTTGCTAGTACCCTGAACGTCCTTCAATATAACAATGATGTGTTGAAGCCTGTGATCTTCCCATACCTTCAAACCTTGCCATCAGATGTATTCCAACAGGATAATGTAGGACTAGCATCAGTAATGAGTTTTACTTTTCTATCATATTAACATATTTCCTTGACCCTTATTCTCCTGATATACTTCCAAATGAAGCTTGTTGTCCATGTTAGCATAACAAATCTCCACAGATTAACCAGCCACTGCTACACCAGATTAACTTTGGTAATAAGTGGAAGCCACACATATTCATATACACACTGGATATTAAAAAAGCTTCAATTCACTGCCAAGGCTGTGGTAATGATTATAGCAAACAATTTTTTTTGAAATACTAACTATTAATCATGACTAGCATCATTCAATATTTCCAAAACAATTTTTTTTTGAAATACTAACTATTGGCATTACCGTCATCCAGACTACACAAGAAACTAGACTTTAAGAGATTTGCTCTTTGTATAAAGTGTTTTGCTTAAAAATACCTGCCTTAAATAAACTAGAAGGGATATCTATAAGGATTCACCCTAACTACTTGATATGCTCAGAGAAACTGGAGACACATAGATTGCTTTTACTTTGCTGACAAAAGGAGACTAGCAGTAATAATATAAAATGTTATGTAACAAACAAACTTTCGCTGCCATATCTTTGGTATTTCGGTGTCAAATTATCATCTACCCTTTTGGGGTATATATATATATATATATATATATATATATATATATATATATATGAAAATTTTGTTTTTATTTCTCAGCATTTAACCCTTATTTGCATAATGGTGGAAATTTCCGTCATAACCTATAATGCCCAAAAATTATATAAAAGAACAAGTTCACTTTAAGTTGATCGTGTTTGGATACCTTTTTAATGTCCATTGCATAAAAAGAAACATAGCTGTAAAAAATAAACAAGTGTCATTATCAGTGAAACGAGCTTAAAGTTGTCTCATTCCGCTGTTTGTTGTAGTTGCAATAAACGTATGATTTCGTTTATAATTTTGTTTTATTATATTAGAGTTTCTATTGCTAAAAAATTGAAAATGAGTGGAAGAAAGGTTTGTAACACGTGTTTCTGTTATTTTCCTCTTTTATTTCTATTTAGTACTAAGCTAATGATCTAACTTTGGATGATGATGGAAATTTTTAGCATATTGTTTTTTGCTAAATTTATACTATAAATATAAACTAAGATTTTTTTAACCATTTTTCCTTTAATTTTGAACATGAATTATATCAACTTGATTTATTTCACCAATAAAGAAAAAATTATGCAAAGAAGGGTTAAATAGAGATTAAAAAATAAATTACATGAAAATAATATTCTCTCTTTAAATAATTTTATTAACCAATTTCATTTGAGACTCAAAAATATATATCATGGATTATGACAGAATATTTTATTCGTAATTTGACCTACACTATAGCAATTTTTTTCTTTATACACAAATACTTTATACCAGTACTTCATACACTTAGTACATAAATAGCCTTTTAATAGTAGTTTAATTTCCGATATTTTATGCTAGAAAAATGTTTATCTAAAATTTTTTATACTAATTTGTAATTTCTGTTTTAATTTTGATTTAATGATTTTTTATTTATTAAATGATCACTAAATTTTTATATTAATGTTTAGTAAAATATTTGTAGAATTTAAAACACAATATTTTTATTAAATGTTTTGAACATACAGAAGTAAAATTAATATCTCCGTTAATCAAACAATCTTTATTATAATAACTATGATCTATTTTAGGGGTGGCCAAGACGTCGACCGCGAAGATATTTTAGGTAGTCCACGCGACCATCCCGATAATGACCTCAGATATTAGCAATTTAAATTATGACTTATGACATAGAACGAATGAATTATTTAAAATAAAAATTTACTACAGTCTACGCTTTAAAACCCAAAACAAACTGAGCAAAGATTTACGATTTAAAGATTTATGATATAAGGTTTATGATTAAAATCCTAAAACGGTCATGATGAGAGCGATTAAAACATTCACAAAAACTATAGAAAGGTGTACATATCAATTAAGAAAACATGAATTGAGAAATTTCAAAAACATGTAGTGCCTCCATAATCCAAACTGAGACTTCGAAGAATTCGTTTAATACTAACTTGTTTGAAAGAAGATTCGCTGACTTAATTTGGTTGAAAGAAATACTCAATTTTATGATTTTTCCATTTAATGAAAATGTCAACATTGATGGAGTAACTGAAAAAATAGGACATTTAATAGATATCACATCAGTCACGGTCGAGGAAGAAATTATTAAATTAAGATGCTATATATTTCTTAAATCCAGAGCATATTTAGCGATACTGATTTTTGAAAATTAATTTATGAGGAAACGTTTCCAAATATTTACGAATTGATTTTGTTCTTGAAATCAAACTTTGTATCGAGGTATCTTTGCGAATCTGCTTTTTCAACCATGAACAAAAAACAAACATGGGTCGCATTTAACAGATGAACATTTAATTTCGTATTTATGCATTGCAATAAGCTCGTACCAGCCACAATATGATAAACTTGTCACAGATATACAGTGCCAAATTTCAACTAAACGAAGTGAATAGGATGGTCACTTTTTGATGTATGAATACTTTGATTATTTTCGTCAGTAAATTTTTATTTTGTAAATATTAATATTAAGGTTTTTTTTTAGAAAAATTACATAATTTACCATATTTTCTTGTTACCGAAATTAAATATTCCGTTAATTTAACTCTGCCATTGGTAGACCGCCTTCGATTTTTTAAATGTAAAAAAGACTAAAAAAAGAATAAAAAAGACCCCGGATCCCAAAAGTTTGGCCACCCCTGCTCAATATGTATGATTGCTACATTTCAAAAGTCTTTTTTCATTTCCTGTAAATATTGCTTTTGAAATAATTAAAGAAAATGTAAATTTGATAGCATCATAAAATGTAAATTTTTACCAACCTCTTGTTTCAATTGAAACACAATCTTCATATTTTTCATCAATATATTTGATTAAATAGTTTACTTAAAAATTTAATTAAATGCTTTGTAATATGAAATCTATTTCTCTTAGCAATTGAATTAGTTTAATTTGGTCCTCAAACTATTTTCAACTTAATATTTGTTTATGCAAATAAACATCTATCAGCTCTTTTATTTTAAACTAACACAAAAACATTTCAATATTTGGAAATATGTTATTTGTATGCAGAATGTTTATTATTGACAGTCAAAGAAAATACAAAATTTACTGTTTTGTTAGTTGGAATAGTTTTCATAGCACTTACTAAATTCAAATTTTTATTATTTGTTACTTAAAACTCAAGAACAGACACTTTTGAAGAACACCTCTTGAAAACAACTGTCCTTGAAGGTGAAATTTTAATTGTATTGAAAAGCAGGAGTTCTTATGTTCATTTAAATCTTCAAAATATATCTTTAGAGTCTCTTTTATTTTCCTTAATTTTTGTTGAAGACAAGTTAAATTCAAATTTTTAATATCTTGCTTCTCATCATCGGATCCTTTTGCATGTTACTCGAATGTTCTAAAATATCTCGAATAATTAGGAAGTGTCTAGCAAACATAGTTTAATTTCATTCGCACATGCAAATGAGCTGTGAGTAGTTCTCAAATACATACATATATATATATATGTATGTATATGTATGTATATGTATGTATATATATGTATGTATATGTATGTATATATATGTATGTATATATATATGTATGCATATGTATATATATATATATATATATATATATATATATATATATATGTACATACACACAAAAGAGAAAGATAAACATAGCAGAGAAAAGGAGCAAAACAAACAATGTAAATATTTATTTATACAATGCATTTATGAGGGCTTTATTATTCAAACTATACTTTTCATTCAAATGAATTTCACGAAGTATTTAAATTAATAACAATCACACACATTATTGTTATTAAGTTAAATTCCCAATCTGCCGCATGCAAAGTCTCAGCATGTACTTTGTGTGAAGGTGGTCACGTGGAATATTTTTAAAACACAATGAAATGTGCTTCATTTTATACTGTTTCTAGGCCCTTACTGGTTGTCCTGATTTTTAACCTATCTACCTCCAGTGAATTTCATGCTTCAGTTGAAAAAAAACTTGATGTTGCCATTTGATATATTTTAAGTTTTCCCATCGTAAACGAAACTGTTAGAGTGACCTTGTTGGACTCTTTGGTGTAAAAGTTACAACTGTAGTTATTTGAAACTTTAAAAATATTTCTTTAGCTTTTGTATTAATCTTAATAAGTTTATATAACGATCAGAATTTTTAAAAAATGAACCAATTGTATAAGTTAGTCACAAACAGCAGCCATATTTTTAGAGAGATTTTTTTATGCAAATTAAGCAGATTTAATGTTTCTATTGTTTATAAACATGCACGAACAGTTCTTTTAAACATTTCTGTACCTGAAGTTGTACTGATAAAACCCGCAAAACCCGCATAACATTATTTTAAGTTAAGAAAACGTTTTTTTGATTATTTTAGTCTGGAAATAAGAATGTTAAATCTAATTCAACTAATATTCTATTACTTTATCTTATAAAAAAATTAAACATGAAGATTTGTACTTTTTGTCATAAATTTAAACATTTTTCCAGAAAATATTTTGATATTTTTCTTTTAAGATTTGTTAATTTCATTAGAATTACATTTCTTTGTCCTAGAACATTAATTTGAGAATTTAACAAATTGCAGTGAAATTATATGAATGATAATTCATAAATGATTATTTTTTCCAAACAATATATTTCTCATTTTTATAACATTACTTTTTAACTTGATATTGAAAAAAGAATTTTTCTTTTTTTTTTCTTGTGGTTAACTTCTTGAATGTTAAAGAAACTGATAAAAAAATTAGGATACAAACATTAACAATTTTACCTAACTTATTTATATTCTTGAAGTGAAAAATACTCAAAAGTTTAAAATATCATTGTATTATCATAAATGTTAAAATGAAGAGGAGACTGACACGTAAGACTGGATTAGGGCATGTATTAGGTCATAAGCAAATTCAGTAAAATAATAAGGTTTTTAAATTATGAAACAGTAGATAAAAAATGCATTTCGAACTGGATATGCAACAACAATTACTAAAGTATGAACAAAACAAGTATTTTATATAGATATATGAACCTGATACTTATTGATAGTCAAAACAATATATTACACAAGTTTTTTCAGTTATTAATATATACTATTAGGAATAATATTACTATAAATTACGATTTTTGAATACTAAAAATAGATATCATGAAATTCCCTTCCGTATGAAGTACTTTATTAACAAAAAAATTGTTGTTTCTTTCGTTACAGTTGAGATCATGAGTTCGTTACTTTATTATACTTATAATTGGTCTGTGAGTGAAACAAACAATTGTTTTCACCAATAATGCTGAATAGACAATTTTGTTCACCCATCAAAAACAAGTTAATGTGTCAGTGGGATGAGCTCTTCCGTGAGCAGTTGGAAAGATAATGTTGGCCAATATCTTAGTGGGATTGGTTTATATATTCTTGGAGATTTTGTATCTTGATACCGCTATTAAAAAATAAATACTTATAAATCATTAAGTAAAAATAAATTTATTGCATGTAGTATTTAACGTACATTAAATATTTTTATTTGATTGTAAATGCAAACAATAATTATATCATAGTACGTGTTTTTATCTATTGAAATCTGTATGTGCAGATATTTTTGTACATCATACACATTGATATTTCATAACAAAACAGTTGGAATACTGACATATGAAAATTTTGTTTTTATTTCTCAGCATTTAAAAACCATTTTATCACGTTATTAATCCATTTTGAAAAACTTCATATGTACACAATATCAAATTTATATCTTGCGTACCTCATATTCAGAGTATCTAATATTTTAAAAATTCTTTTGTAGAAACCAATTTTTTTATAAAAATTTCCAATAGATTTTATTGTGCGTTACATTTGTTGTTACGAGACAGAGATAACCATGGCTTCAAGCGATTTCCAATGAATTCCAGCAATGTCTGTGTTGGCTCTCGTTTAACAATAGCTGAATAGTTTTGAAAACATTGCATCGTTTTCGCCTGATGACTCGTTCGTGATTTGAATTTAAAAAGACTCACTTAAAAAAAAAGAAAAACATTTTGTGCGTAAAACGTTAATTGTTCCAAGTACGCAGAAAGTATGACATTGAGTGCATTTCTGTGTCTTGAACTCTTTGAAAATCGAAATTAAATTATTGTTAAAAATAATTTTTTTAATAAACGAATTCCTTATGTAAAGACGAAAGCATCGGTATGAAAAGCTATCTTCCATTGACTGGAGCCACTAACACCTGGCCAATAGAACAAAATAAAAAAGAAAGTCAAAACATCCACTTTGTAATTAGTTTTAATTGGCAAGGACGGTTTAAATATTTTTTTTTATTATTTATTATAAGAAATGCCGTTAACTTTCTCTAATAAAATGATATATTTTATAATATTTATTTGCAGAATCATTACATGAAATGAAGTCATAATACTACTATAAAATCACCATACTTGATGTATGATATTCTATGTATACTATTCTATGATGTTGAATCATCATCTATTAAAGTTGAGTAAAGTTTCATAAAAGTGTCTGATATTTGTGTGTGTCCATGATATCTGTGTTTATAACACATCTCATATCTGTGTGTGACATCTGATATCTGTATGTGAACTGCAAATCTTTAAATATTTTTGAATGTATTAATATTATTGTGTTGTGTTAAATAACAGCAGACGTATCGATATATAATTATTTAACCCTTCTTTGCATGATTTTTTCTTTATTGGTGAAATAAATCAAGTTGATATAATTCATGTTCAAAATTAAAGGAAAAATGGTAAAAAAATCTTAGTCTATATTTATAGTATAAATTTAGCAAAAAAACAATATGCTAAAAATTTTCATCATCATCCAAAGTTAGATCATTAGCTTAGTACTAAATAGAAATAAAAGAGGAAAATAACAGAAACACGTGTTACAAACCTTTCTTCTACTCATTTTCAATTTTTTAGCAATAGAAACTCTAATATAATAAAACAAAATTATAAACGAAATCATACGTTTATTGCAACTACAACAAACAGTGGAATGAGACAACTTTAAGCTCGTTTCACTCATAATGACACTTGTTTATCTTTGACAGCTATGTTTCTTTTTATGCAATGGACATTAAAAAGTTATCCAAACACGATCAACTTAAAGTGAACTTGTTCTTTTATATAATTTTTGGGCATTATAGGTTATGATGGAAATTTCCACCATTATGCAAAGAAGGGTTAAATACTGAAAATCAAGATAAGCTATACAACACAGAGTTACATATTCAAATATGTATCACATATTCTTAAATTGTGAAAAGCACTAAACTTCACATAACAAATTAAATTATCAAAAAAATAAATAATATTATAACCACAAAAATAAAACTTTTCCTTTGGTTATTAAATATTTTATAAGTAAAATATATTATTACCAGAGCTTTCACAATTTTTAATATTTCAATTTTTCAGAAATGACATTCTTTCATAAAAACTTAGATCTTCCTTATCAAAGCCATTCATCGCTGATGTCTACAATAATGAATACTCTCCTCAAGAATTCCAATCGAAGGAGTGGCATCAATAACAGAAATAAGTTTCTGGATTGGATAAACTTCACTTCATTCATAATCTTAGATATTTCATTCGCTCGTATCATATTCTGATGAGCAAGAAATATTGAAATTTCAAGTTGAATTGGAATTCGAGTTATTTTTCAACCGTAAAAATGAATTGTTGATTAAACTTGAAGTAAAGCAATACGCTCTTATAAATCATATTAATTCTTTCAAAGTAATATTCATCTTGAAAAGTTGAATAAAATGTGAATACATATTTCCTTGGAATAGAACATTTTTTACCGAAGCAATTTATATAATGTAAATCTAACTATCGCCATAAATGAAAAAAAGTACATTTATAATATTGACCATGAATTTCTTACACAAATTGGAAGAAAATTTAATTTGCATGTATTACCACATCAAGAAATTCAATTTATTTTTTTATTATTGAACAGCAACAATATTATTTCTGTTATTTCAAATAAGTGAATAATACATTGATGAAATAAAGTAAGAAATATTGTTATTTTAGAAATAACAATAGAAATTTATTTTTTATTTAATGCAAGCGAATAAAAAAAGCATCATTAGAAATTTTGACGGACCAAAATTTTTGTGTGTCATGCAAAAATTTCTAGCATATTAAAAATAGTTTCAATACGCGTTAATGAAAAAAGTTGAATAACATGTGTAAATATTATAGTTGACAACTTCTGAATTATTTGAATTACAAAAAACTATTATTAAAATTTTATACGTATATCTAAGTTAAAATAATATGCTTTGAAAATACTAAAAGTGACGTTATCAAAATGTACTTGCAAATAATAATTTCCAAAAAAAATTAGTTAGTGGGTAACTAGGCACTGGGTAACTAAACCTTCGCCACAAAAAAGGCGGGAAATTGTTACTCATTTAGCGTTACCCGGTGGGCACACGTGAACCAATTCACGGAGGCGAGTAGAATTACCCACGTCACACCGTCAAAACACGTTTATAGGGTGGGCCACATTTATTCGTCAGAAGAAGAAGAAGAAGAAAAAACAAGGAAACGGCGATGCCTGAACCTAGATTTGAACCGCGACCAACATCTTAGGAGTCAAGAACACTAAGTACTCAGCCATCGGTTGGCTTCAAAATTAACTAAGAATAATATATTTAATTTACTTAGCTTTCAATTATCGTTTTATCTGTTTTTACTGGCTGATTAAGTTTTTTTTATAATTCTAAAATGCAGGAATGTTCTTAACACTAAAAAAATAATGTAAAATCTGAGTATAAAATGCGTTTAATGTACACATGCGCCATGAACAATTAATCACTGCATAAGAGTTTAAAGAGAATTCAAAGCAAATCTAAAATCATTAAATAAATTATAAAAAAGTTATTTGTAACTACTTCATTTCGTTACCTTATAATATGTTGGAAAATATCACGAAGTAAATCAACTTTTTCTTTCATGAAAAAGTTGTATGTAAATAACTGAATTTGATTCGGTTATTTCAGGAAAAGTTTATGAAACAACTGAATTTACAGGATCTCTTTCTGTGTGATAGAAAGATGTATATCTTTCCACATTATTTTCATTGCATTATAATTTATCAAAAACTATAATTAATTCAGTTTTCATACTCTCTAAATTCTTTTTCATTGACTTATATTTAAAGAAAATAGTTACATATTAAAGGAAATATATTTCCGTTTCTTTTAAATTTCAAGTATTATATTACTTACTGCTTAAAAAAGTAGATTTTTTTTTAAAAAATAATGTAATCAACTTATATATAAATTAGAAGATAAGAGATTTACAAATATTTTGTACATATATCCGTAAAAGAGATTTGGGTTTTTGATGTTATCTCTTTGGGTGCACGCAGAAACGCCTGTCTTTTCCCGTGGAAAGGTTAATGTTTTCACCTATAGAATTGACATCCTGGATGCTTATGTGTGTCCGTATGCCAGGGCAACAGGTGATGCTTTCGTGATTCAAGATGATAATGTGGGACCACACAGAGCTCTCAACATGTATGATTATCTTGAGTAGGAAACAAATGAGTGCATGCAGTGGCCAGCTTTAGACTTACTAGGATGTTCTAGGACATGTTCTAGACTTACTAGGATGACTTGTTGCTACTTTCAATCCATTTAATAGGATCATAGTCACGCTTTTAACTGCTTTGGAAGACCAACACGGCATGCACTTCCGATACATTTAATAACCCTCAAATTTGATAGCAAACCACATCGCTGAATGTACTGTACTGCTTCTCATGGGTATCATATCCCATAATAAATGTACTTTTCTTATACCAAACTTACACCTCCCATTTTTTTCACTGTATACATATGGTAATTTTTATAACACCATAATTGTTCGGCTATTCCTTTTTTTGCTATTTTGTATTTCCTATGTGTTGTGTAATGTATATAAGTTACTTTAAACTCTATTCCTAACGTTTTATGTTATCAAAATTTTTGTAATTTTTCTTTAATCTATGACAACCAGTGTAAATTAACCTTCTTAATAATGATATTTGAGTGTGTTTTCAATCAGCATCTTTAATTAGAGAATAAAAATAGCTTCCTGAATTCTATGATCCACAGTTGCGCTTATCTCTCTTCTCGTGGAATAGTCCCGCATATAAAAACCCACTATGCAGATCTTAGGAACTTATATTAGTTTGGGGGAAAAGTTATCCATTATTTTTTCGGTAGACGTCTGTAGTGATCGCTATCTCTTGAGGTATCTATCAAACAATTTCAAATTTATGCTCATTGGAAAGGTGACATTTGACACTAAAATATTCTCTTTCGGTTTTTTGTTTGATTCATTCAGTTACGAGTACAAGGTTTTAAAAATAGAAGACAACAAACAGAAAATTCGATACATTTTAGTTTTTCTTTTATAATGGTGAAAATGCTAACCAGGTGGCTAAAATTGTGAAAGGTGTTTATCGTCCTATATATGACTGTAACAACCAGTTACATACAATTTTGGTTTCGTCGATTCCGTTTGGGTATTTGGATGCTAAAGATGCACCTCGCATGGATACAACATCGTCGAGAATGTCTATAAAATATCAAAAATTATCAAACTTGACAGCATGTCAGCTGTCGTAGCTTCGCACAAGACCTAAAAATCTACATAAAAATTGTTTTAAACCTTTTTACAAAGCGAATCTGAAAGAACTAACAAAAAGTTCACGTAAAAATAATGGATTTCTTTTTCCCCAAACTAATATAATCTTTTCTATGTGCCTACCAATCTAGATAAATGTTACAGAATTTTTGTAATTTTTTAAAAATTTAATTCTTTTATTTTTAAAATTCAGGAATGGATTCGTAGTGTCTTTGTAGTAATTTTTTACTTTAATGACTTTTACTTTTTTCTCCGCATTCTCGATTGCAAATCCTGTATACCGCTTTGAGTAAATCTTCTTTACAACTTATACCGAAGATAACATTCCTGCAGAACACTTAACAAAACTCATATTCCACTCAAATATAAAAATTCATGATATTTGTTCCTGCTAACTCAAAAAAATTATAATTTCTAAAGCTCCTTCAAAATTATCAAAATAATCAACAAGTTGTAAGGGGAGATCCATTCAACAAATTTAACTTTTTGACGTATATTGCCTTTCCATTCTCTTTCACAAATAGTTCCGCTGACATTCTTTAAAATCATTGAAATCAAATATAAATATATTTATCTTCAATGAATGGTTTTTAACTTACAGCATTAATTTAGAATGTAAATTAGAACTGCATGTGTTTTTTTATCACACATTAAAACCTAGAATATTCTCAAAAATAAGAATCAATTTTCACTTAAAATTATAACTATATCGTAAAGTTCCGATCGAGAGTCATTTCGCTAACAGAAATTTATTAATATCGATTATAAGTCAAAAACACAGAAGTGGAAACATGTTTCGAATATTAGCAATTAATCAGCTGAATTGCCACCCATTCAGTCTAGTGGTCAGCGTGCCTAACTGCGGATAGGGAGGTCTTTGGTTTGAATCCCGGTTCGGGCATGGATGCAGTTTCTCTGTCTCCTGTCTTTGTTTATTTCTTGTATGAATGGTTTCCTACCCTATAAATGGATACCTGTGCATGTGTGTACTGATGAAGTCGGACTCCGTACCATATTACGGTTTAGTTGAAAAATTGAACAGCGCACCCCATATTGCAGCCTGGCTGGTACTCGACGAAAGAAAAAAAAAGTGTCAACTAAATTTAAAATTGAAGTCAGCATAGAACAGGAATGAAAGAAAATTTCGACCTATGTGTAAAAAATCATATATACTATAAATAGAAGTTTCGAAAATATTAACAAAATATCCAAAAAGAAATAAACAATATCAGAAACTATTAACAATAATTTACTAACGTAGGTTTATATCTTAATATTAAAACGACCTCTCTTATGAAGTCAGATGTTTTCAAAATCCTTACAACATAACTATTTGATTCCCTAGCCTTCAATTACTGTACTTCTTGTATCTAAGAGAAATATCTTTAGAAATTTCAAAGGATTAATTTAGCTGAGACACAAATTCATACGACAAAAGAGGACATAAAATTGAAAATCAAACATTCACCTAAAAAAAGCGATTTTCACATTCAATTTGATAAAATCATTACGCTCTTATTTTTATTACTTCTTCGCAAAACAACATAAATTAACTCATTTTAGTTGTAATACAAAATAGATTGTAACAACGTCTTCCTTTCATGAAAGCAAAAATTGCTTCCCATATTTCGCCGCATTCGATTCAGAATCAACAATGAATTTCCATAGCATTACCGAAAGTGAAATCGATCAAAGTTACTTAAAGTTATTGTAAACTTTTTTTCGTTTTCCATTTCCCTGAAATAGCGAGAAAAATCAATATTCCATTAGAAAAAGGCATGAAAGAAGTGGAACACAAATAACAGGCAGAAGATGGGGAAAGTATTAAAGAAGGCTTGAAAAACTTATTCAACGTTCCCCCTACTGAGTAATATGATATAACAGCTTATTTTTGAATGTAGCCAATAGTTCTGAGGTGAAAGGAAATTCCATTATTCAATTTAGGTTTGATTTTTTTTTCCTATAGTCAAAAATAAGTATTACACATTGCATGAGCGTTTATACATACTATAGGCAAATCAAATATACAAATGTAATATATATATATATATATATCCAATTACTTTCTCACTGTAGATATCTGAAGTGATCGATATCTCGTGAGGTATTTATCAAACAATTTCAGACAAATACTCGATGGAAAGGTAACAATTGTTTTTCTAATGGTGGGCACCCTTGAGCAAGTAAGAACATTAGCCCATTTGCTGTTACAATACCGGAAACTGCTACTCATTTTATCGTTACCCGGTGGGCATTTGTGAACCAAGTCACGGAGGTACGAGTAGCATCGCCCACGCCACACCACCACAAACCCGTTTATAGAGCGGGCCACATTCATCCATCATCTGAGGAAAGCACAAGAAACACAGAGAGGGAGAAAGTACATCCACACCCGAGCCGGGATTCGAACCCAGGTCCTCCTCAGCCGTAGCTAACCACTAGACAGGTTGGGCGGCGGAAAGGTGACATTTGACACTAAAAAATTCTCTTATGTTTTTTTTTTTTTTTTGTTTGATTAATTCAGTTATGAATACAAGGTTTTTAAAATGGAAGATAACAAACAGAAAATTCGATACATTTTAGTTTTTAAGGGCGAAAATGTTAGCTAGGTGGCTAAAATTTTTAAAAATGTTTATCGTCCTATATAAGACTGAAAGAATGTAACTGTAAGATTGTAACCAATTATGTACAATTTTGAATTTATCGATTCCGTTCGTGTATTTTTGATGTTAAAGACGCAACTTGCATGGATACAGCTTCATCAAGAATGTCTCTAAAATATCAAAAATTATCGATATTAACCGTATTTCAGCAGTCGTAGCTTCGCGCAAGACCTAAAAATCTACATAAAAACTGTTTTAAACCTTTTTACAAACCGAATCCGAAAGAAGTTACATAAAGTTCACTTAAAAATAATGGATTTCTTTTTCTTCAAACTAATATATATATTATGTTTGTAAAGAAAATTCGTGCAGATTTTTCTGGAATATTTACCACGCTTGGTATACATTTATCAAATTTATAAGTACCATTCTGTTTCACAGCCTTTCATCTTTCATGTATCTTGAGAATTTCATCCTTCCAGAACCTCTAAGGTTTTTCGCCAAAAATTTTGTCTCAATCGGGCTTTATCTTTTCCATTAGCGGTATTTTGTTTTTGGGATTTTGGGTTACTCCAAATTTTTCTCTTTAAGGGTATTCTTTAATAATTCTTAAAAAGTAGAAATTCGAGGGAGCAAGGTCTGGAGAATATGGTAATGGTCAAAAAGGTGTCCACTCGTTGCGGTTGTAGGTCAAGTCGCAAATGGAGATGTGATCCAACAGATTTTTCTCTGTTAAATCGTGTGGAACCATACATCATGATGGCTTACGTAGACAAGCTTCACAGTATGGTAGTGGATGGTTCATTTTGATTTATTTACCATTCCTACAAACTAACGTAATTGTTGAACTCGAGTTTTGTTTTTATTAGATATTCATCAGTGGTGGATATACCCAGGAGTTCCTGATCTTCAAGGTCAAAATTTCTAACATTAAACAGAGCAAAACACTTCCTCACAGTTTTTTTAGATACAGCTTCCTTCATCATAAACAGCGAGTATCCTTTTTGCAGCTTGTGAGGCAATTTTGTCCTTTCAGAAAAAAACCAAAAAATGCCTGTATATCACTTTATTTACTGCTATATTCTAAAGACTCTAAAACTGATAAAAATTAACGAATCGTAACTAAACGTTTTTCCAAATATGGCTGAAAATGGAATATGAAGATCGGTTAACGTACAGTTCAGATTGCGAACCAATAGGAAACTTTCATGAAAGATTTTTATTTTCAGACAAGGAACACATTTTCGGATTCAGGTCTTTTCTCACATTATTTACTGAAAAAAATCAATACGAACACTTTCCAGACAACCTGATGTATATATTAAGTAAGATATATTTAATACATAAAGATAAAATAAAGAAGAAACTATACAATTTATTATCAATAAGACAAAATCAGAAAAAATCAAGAAAAACAATGTAATATAAAATTAAGGAAAGAGCATAGGGACCACGTCTTCATCAGGAGGGAAATGATCAGCTATGCAAAACAGATACTTTGACAAACACGAAAGACAAAGGCCTAAAAATATTCGTGTTATTCCCCGAAGAGTGTCTCAATAAGAAAACACAACTATATCAAAATTGAAATAAATGGAATACATTGATAAATAAGCAAAGCAATACAATGAGCAAAGTAAGCAAAGTAATACAAAACAATGCATAAGCAAAGTAATACAATGAGAAAAATTTATCAAATACAGAAGAATATATATCAAATATCGAAGAATATGGTTGCCATTAGTAATAAGAAAAAAATTTTTACAAATTAAATTAAGAAGTTAATGTAGTTTAAAATGTTTAATGTAGATTAAATATTAAAGTATAATCAAAGTGAAAGTAGGTATTTTCGGGTTTCTTATAAGAACTTTAATGCTTGATTTTTTCCTGATTTTGTCTTATTGATATTAAATTGTATACTTTCTTCTTTATTTTATCTTTATCTATTAAATGTATCTTACTTAATTTATATCGGCATTTCACACAATAGCTCCTTTTGCGCTGGTATGATTGCCTATAATACTTATTTATTGATTAATATTGTATTTGTTTTTTCTATACATTGTATTTATTTCTCTATTATATATATGTATATGTATGACTATAACTTGGGTATAAGCACTATATAAATGTAACCTTTTACACATTTTATTTTTTATTCTTAAGTATAGAAAATATTTGCACAAATGCAGTTGTCATGAGGCTAAAATTATGAACATTTTTCAGTGGTTATTTTATAAGCATTTATGATAGCTTACATTTTTAGATGAAGTGATTTACTGCAGAGAATTGCCCTTGAGAGTCTGAGGAAACAAAGAGTGTTAATACTTTCAAGTTTATTTCCAAAAATTTGAATGGATTGGAAACATAGTGGCAAAGGGGTATAATTTAAAGAAACTGCGAAAGAATGAACGAATATAATTATTTTAAATAGAAACGAAGCTTTATATGTTCTTTTTTAAATAAAAGTGATG
>JAPDSC010135508.1:42389-57420 GCA_026290005.1 Latrodectus geometricus | reverse complement strand
TTTTAAAAAAAATATTTGTTTTTAAACCAATATTCAAACATATGTCTTTTATGTTTGAATATTGGCTAAAGCAAATATTGTTCTTCTAATACAAATATTAGTCTAGAATATTGTTTAAAAGTTGGTTTAACACAAATATCATTTTTACTTCTAACATTATTTAATTTTATATTACTAAAAAATATAGATTTCGTAGAAAATATAAAATCTCAAAAAATCAAAGGCTAAATACTTGGCGTAAATTTTTAACTGTTGGCTCTAGCATGTAACATCTTTTAATTACTTGATTTTATATTTTCACTTGCAAAAAAATATTATCTTTTATGCTTTTATAGGGAAGAGAAGATTAAAAGGATTTTAATTTTAATATTGATGCAAATGAAGTTAATTTTCACTTAATGAGTTTAAAAAAAATTGTTCATTGAAGCAAAATATTTTCTTTGAAGAATTAATCTCAGGAAAGTTTTCTTTCAAACCTTTATTTATGTAAAAATATATAAGAAGCATTTTAAAAATTAAGTCTTTGTTTTAATTAAATTTTGGAAAACAGGTATCAACATTTTCTCTTCCTAAAGGAAATCGGCGAAAACAATGGAAATAAGGTCAGTCATGCGGATTGGATGAAAACATGAGAAGAGCTTGCTTTGTTTTTACGGTACTTCCTCGAGGTTAAAACATTCCACAATACTGTATTCAATAAAGGGATTTTATATATATATTAGGTTCGAGAAAAAGAAATCCATTATTTTTACGTGAACTTTATGTAACTTCTTTTGGATTCACTTTGTAAAAAGGTATAAAACAGCTTTCATGTAGATTTTTAGGTCTTGCGCGTTACGACTGCTGACATGCTGTTAACTTCGATCATTTTTGATATTTTATAGACATTTTCGACGATGCTGTATCCACATGCGAGGTGCATCTCTAACATCAAAAATACCCGAACGGAATCGATGAAACAAAAATTGTACGTAACTGGTTGTTACAGTCTTATATAGGACGATAAACACCTTTCACAATTTTAGCCACCCGGCTATCTTTTTCGCCGTTACAAGAGAAAAACGAAAATGTATCGAATTTTCTGTTTGTTGTCTTCCATTTTTAAAACCTTGTACTCGTAACTGAATTTTTCAAACAAAAAACCGCAAGAGGATATTTTAGTGTCAAATGTCACCTTTCCAACGAGCATAAATCTGAAATTGTTTGATAGATACCTCACGAGATATCGATCACTACAGACGTCTACCGAAAAAATAATGGATTAATTTTTCCCCAATCTAATATATATAACTGCGAATTAAAATAGAAATATTTTTATTTTATCAAAAGTTTTAGAAAATGTAAATGTACCTTTTAATAAATTATTTAAAATGAATTCAAAATATAGTTTCACTTAGTAAAATGTTATACGAAGAAGATTCATTAAAATATACTTTTCTGTAAGTGAATATACAACCTTGTTTAAACTCTTTTTTCATCAGATATTTTTGAGTGAATCATAAAAACGTCATCATAGACCTATTATTGTAAAATTAAAAGACGTGTGATTCTATTATAATGAAACGATATAACCTAAATTGAACATATTTCTAAGTATAAAAACAGAATTCTCAAAATAATACGACAGACTTTTGAATCTGAAAAAAAATATTCACTACTCACAGCATCGTTTTGCGAGCATAGCATATTAGTAAATTATAAATTTAAATATCAATGAAAAATATCATGATAACTTTTCTGTAGATTTACTCAAGAATTTATTTCGCACAGTTTTGTTCATAATTTGCTTAACCCTAAGGGTGTACATTAATTTGAATAATTTTTTTGCATTCTAATAATAATGGAATAATGAAAAGCAAATTTTATTAATAATTTTGAAGAGTATGGTGGATACAAATTACTTTAAATTAAACACGAATGAATATGTTGAATATTGTCTCATTTTCAAAGACGTAATGTCGTTGAATTAGAACGTCATGTGAGACTGGTCAAATTAATGCATGACGTTCTATTGAATGCAGTCCAAAGATTAATATTACTAATAAATGAAGCGTTCATGAATGAGAAAAAGAAAACTCAAAGAAAAATTTAGAATCTCATATTTTTCTCAACAATATTTTTATAGCTACATTTTTATGATTTTATGAAATAAAATAAAATTAAATTTTCATATATTAATGGAGACGCGTTTAAATTTTTTATTAAAAATTTTTATGGATATGCATATTTGAATCATTGATTTCAAAAAAGTTTAAATGAAAATTAAAAATGAACTTTTTTTAAATTTATAAAAATAAATAAAATATAATTTCAGCAAAAATGTCTTTATTAAAAAAACAATCGACTTAAAAAATTAAGTAACAAACAAATAAGCACGTGCATTTATAATTACAGAAAAATATATGTAACATTTCATAACTAATTGAATATATAAAATTTTGATAAAAATTTTACAAAAGTTATCATTATTTGCAGTTAACTGTAGGGGCCATTACAAGCAAGAAATCAATCGTTACTTTTTATTTCTATAAGCAAAAGTCTAAAATGTAAAATATATTAGCATGATTATTTTAGATTATCTAAAAAATTGTATCAGATTTATGGCGCTCATTTTAAATCATTAATATCTGGTGCATTAAATTTGTAGACCCAATAATTTATTTAATCTGGCTCGCAGATGCTTATATATTTTACCTAGCAAAAACTTACACACAGAATCCTGCTTAGTTATGAACTGAAAACACAATTATTAAATTAAGATACTTTTTTTGTAAATGTCATTACGAAATAAACATAACATATTTTAAGAATTTAAATCACTTTTAAGACATTACAAATTAAATCAGAAAATGAGAAATTATGCATTTTAAAATATAAGATTTTATACATTTCGAAATAATTTAATTAAGAGATTCCTAAAATTGGATGTTTAACATCACGAAATGAAGTCTTACATATAAATTAGCTGAAAACAAATTTAATGAGGTATAGTGGGCTTGAAAATTCTGTAATTCGTTACAAAATTGTTAAGTAATGTCGTCAGGAATTTTTCCGTTCTCGTTCCAATGCATTTCCGTCTAAAGGCATACTCGAAGTGAAAATACAATCTCTTCAAAAACAGAAATCGGCTGGATCCTAGCAGAGCCCACACCCTTGGCGCGAATGATTTTGACAGGCAATAATTGCGCCAATCTTATTTTACTTACAGAAACTAGATATGGTAAGCAGCAGACGACTTTTATCAAAATTTTTCTGAAATTTTATTTTTGCGTTTTGCAGACGATTTTTATCAAATTTAAATGGAATTTTTGCGTTTCACAGATAATTTTTCTCAAATTCTTTATGAAATTTTTTTTCTTTCGTTTTTTTGTAATAGAGCATTTTATATTTTGTCTTTGAGAATCGGGTTGCAATATGGATATGAGTATGAGTGAATATACATTAGAATTTTTTACATTGTTGAATGCAAAAGGTAAGAAAAAATTGATTGAATGGTGTATGAAAGAAAGATTGATTGCTTCAAATTATGAAAGTCATGAACGAATAAGATTATACGAACTCTCACCAATGAAGTGTTTAAAGCATTTTTAAAATTTTTTGTTGAGCTGCATCCGCCAGTCAGAAAAGAACAGTAGTAAAAACGTAAGTGCTGTTTTTTATTTTTTATCTTACATATATTTGATTTCTTTATTGTTTACATGTATTTTTATTACGCATTCACTATGTTCCGCTTATATTCACTTGCCACCATTGTTGTTTTCGCTTGGCGCTATCTCGTCCTAGTTTGGCACTTTTTTTTGACACCAATAATATGGGCTCTCCTAGGACTATACAATAAATCAATACACTTCTTAAAATTCGAAAGCACACACACAAATAAATATAATTATCTATTTAAAACAATTACAATGTGGGAATAAAAAAGAAAGAGGCATCTGTTCCTGTAATTGTTTTCTTTTCTCGCAATAACACAGAGAAAGAGAAAAAAACACTTCTTTCTTGAAGTGAAAAGAATTCCTTAGCTTTGTTTCTTAATTTAAATTAATTACATCGTGGCATATGCAACTCCCTATGGATTTGAAATCGCCATTGTTTCAACTTATCTGCATACTCTGCATTAAGAGTGTTGAAAGTTTTTTTATTATTTTAAGTTCGCCAAAGACCAACGTTTTCTTTATGAAATTTCACTTTACGTGTAGCCGTTTTAAATTCAGCTTCGAACAAAAATTTTGTACATAACCATAATAAAGATTTCATTTATATAATTTTTCTAAATAAATACAAAAATAGCTGCAAAAATTATGCAAATAGATAATCATGAGTTTAGATTAACCTTACTACGTAAGAATTTAACTCGGGAAAAATATTTATTATTGACTAATATTACTTTTTTCAAATGCATTGATATGAAAACATTACCAAGTCGAAGATGACATTAAAATTCACTTTGTAAAAATTTGAAGTTATCAAAAGTATTAATAGCAGAATCCCAGAGATGCAATAATAAGTCTTAATGCTTAATGACTTATTATTGCAGAGATGCTTAAATAAGTCTAGCATGTTTGTAAAACTAATCCATAATTGATTTCTGTTATATGTATCAATACAATAGATTGGATAACGTCATTGGAGTACATTCCGCATAAAAAAATACACTACTGGCCATTACAATTGCTACACCAGGAAGAAATGCAGAAAACAAAATAATATTTATTGGACAAATATTTAATACTAGAAATAACAAGTGATTAAATTTTCAAAAAATTTGGCTGGATAGATCCTGAGAAATCAGTACCCAGAACAACTACCTCTGGCAGTAATAACAGCAGTTATACGCCTGAGCATTGAGTCAAACAGAGATTAGATTGCATGTACAGGTACAGATGCCCATGCAGCTTCAACACGATGCCACAGTTCATCAACCATAGTGACTAGCGTTTGGTGATGAGCCAGTCGCTCGGCAACCACTGACCAGACGTTTTCTATTGGTGAAAGATCTGGAGAACTTGCGGGCCAGGGCAACAGCCGAACATGTTCCGCATCAAGGAAGGTCCTTACAATACCGGCAACATGCGGTCGGGCATTATCCTGCTGAAACGTAGGGTTTCGCAGAGCTCGAATAAAGGTTAGAGCCACGGGTCGTAACACACCAGAAATGTAATGTGCACTGTTCAAAACACCATCAATGCAAACAAGAGGTGACCGAGACGTGTATCCAATGGCACCCCATACCATCACGCCAGGTGATGGGCCAGTATGACGATGACGAATGCACGCTGCCAGTGTGCGTTCACCACGATGCCACCAAACACGGATGCGACCATCATGATACTGACAGAACCTGGATTCATCTGAAAAGATGAAGTCTCGCCATTCGTGCGTCCAGGTTCGTCGTTGATCACACCATTGAAGGCGCTCTTGTCTGTGACGCAGTGTCAAGGGAAGCCGCAGCCATGGTCTCCAAGCTGAGAGTCCATGCTGCTGCAAACGTCATCGAACTGTTCGTGCAGACAATTGTTGTCTTCCAAACGACCCCGTTTCTTGACTCACGGCTCGTGACGAGGTTGCACGATCCATTACGGCCATGCGGATAATATGCCTGTCTTCTCAGCTGCAAGTGATAGGTGGCTGTTGAGATCCCACATGGCGTTTCGTACCTGAAGCCATCGATTCCATATTCTCCTAACAGTCATTGGATCTCGACCGACCCAAGCAGCAATATTGCGATAAGATAAACTGCAATCCCGGTACGCTACAATTCGACCTTTATCAAAGTCAGAAACGTGCTGGTACGCATTTCTCTTTCTTACACGAGGCAATACAACAACTTTTTCACCAGGCAACAACGTTCAAATGGAATTTATGGAACCGGCAGAACAATTTCCTCATTTAAACACAATGTACGTGTCGCTACTGGCGCCTGCTTTTTCTGAATGCGCTGAAAAGCTAATCATTTGCATATCACAGCACCTTCTTCCTTTCGTATAAATTTCACGTCTGTAGCATGTCGCCTTCTTGGTGTAGCAATTTTAATGGCCAGAAGTGTAGATTTTCATATAGTTGAAACTATGATAGATATTTTTTTCTAATATTTCTTATATAATTATTGAAAATGGCATATTTAAAAATAGAAACATGTTTTCGAATTGTATACAATTCTATTGCAAATGAACATAACGTTTGTCTTTTAAATTGAATGTAGTCTAATAAGCAACAGCAAAGTTTTAGTCTTCTTTTATTATCAATATTAGTCGATAAAGCAAAATTTATTTGGCAGTGAAGCAAATTTCCATTGTAATGCCTTTATTTTGACAGCTGCCTACTCTGTCTACTGGTCAGCGTGCCTGACTGCGGATAGGGAGGTCTGGGTTCGAATCCTGGTTCGATCCTGCTTGGATATACTTTTTCTTTCTTTCTCTCCTGTCTCTGTCCTTGTATGAATGAATTGCCTACCCTATAATTGGCTTCCTATGGCATGTGTGTTTATTTGTATTAAAAAAAATTATCTCCAGTTATATTCTTCACTATGAGCTACAAGCATAGATCTACAAAAAAAATGTCCGTCATTACTTTATTTTCATAACTCGTGTCATTTTAAGAAATGAATTTTTTATGTTGACAGTCCAATTCTCCAATTTGATTTTCAATTTTGTATATTAAGATAGTTTATATACAAAAAATTAGTTTTGATCTATTTCAGTTTTATGGTATACAAGGTTCTTAATGATTCAAAAGAACATGCCCTACAGAAAGTGTAACCAATTGTTAGACCATGAAGTAAACACCATCTGTATCCAACATCCTCAGCCTATATATTAAAAGTTGTGCAATCCCTTTGTGGTAAAATTAGGGTGCTTTGGACGCAAAGACATCCGTGACTGCTTGGCGCAAGTTTCCTTCATTTATGAAAGATCTTCCACGAAGACGATTGTCCTGGGAATGGAAGAGGTGGTAATCAGATGGTGCAAGGTCAGGTAAGTAAGGAAGATGCCACAATCTCCCAATTAAGTTGCTGTATGGTATTCCGGGACACCCACGTGATATACAATGTAAAATGATTTACAATAGCTTTTTGGCTGTCTACTACACAGTGACAAAAGATATCTAAGCATTTTTTTAAAAATCCTATAAAAAATATTTCAAAGAAACTTTCTGGAAGTTTTTCAAACAAAGCACGTATTTACAGAGAATTGTATTGTTGTCAACAATACGAATTTAAATTGTGCTGTGAGGTTACTGATAGGTGGCGTTGTTGTTGCGTTGTTAATATATTAAGAACTACCTAACTGAAGCTAGTAGTTGACCTTGCCAATACTTCAGTGCTTATTGTATTCAAGTATGTTACTATGTTGTATCAATACTGTTCCCTTAGTGTTTTAAATGTTATATTTTAAATATTCACGAGAACATGTTGATTTTTATTCGTAGATTGCCCAAGTAGTGAGCCTGACGTGATTTGAACACGAAACCTCCTGTTATGGAGTCAGATGTGGTATCATTGCAGGGTGATTTTCAATTCCTAAAAGTGTATTCTCTCAGAACCATCTGTGAAATTCTGTGGACATGTTGTGTCAGCTGAGGGTATTTCTCCTCAACCAGAAAAAGTTGCAACTATTTATGTAATTAACATCATATTATTTAAATAATATTTGCAGATAATATATAATAACTTATGTATATATAACTCAAAAAACTTCTATATCAGATTTATAACTATCTATGTCAGGTATCATTTCTATCTCAGATATCTAACATCATTTCCAAATTAGATAATTAATATTTCATCAAACTAACTAATAAATAAAAAATCTGATTTTTGTAAAAAAGGAAAAACTGATTCTTAATCTATGAAGCTAGGATTTACATGATATTAAGTATTCAGATAAATAGTTTTTTGCATAACATTTTTGCCCAGCCATTTTATAACAATTGTAAATCCCTGTGAATCACCTAATTTATTAAGTATTCAGCTTATTCCACCGTGTTAAAAGTAAATACTTTACTAACAAAAAATTTTAAAGTAGTTGTTGTAGACCACTTGATAAAGCAGCCGTTTGAAATTTTGCTACTTTATTTCTTTCAATTACTTTGATTATTTTTATCTCCATGCTTTCAAACTGACTTCACAACAATGGCTTAGGGGCACTTATATTAGTTTGGGGAAAAATATCCATTATTTTTACAAAAAATCCATTATTTTTACGTGAACTTTATGTAACTTCTTTTGGATTCACTTTGTAAAAAGGTTTAAAACAGATTTCATGTAGATTTTTAGGTCTTGCGCGTTACGACTGCTGACATGCGGTTAACTTCGATCATTTTTTATATTTTATAGACATTTTCGACGATGCCGTATCCACATGCGAGGTGCATCTCTAACATCAAAAATACCCGAACGGAATCGACGAAACAAAAATTTTACGTAACTGGTTGTTACAGTCTTATAGAGGACGATAAACACCTTTCATAATTTTAGCCACCCGGCTATCTTTTTCGTCGTTACAAGAGAAAAACTAAAATGTATCGAATTTTCTGTTTGTTGTCTTCCATTTTTAAAACCTTGTACTGGTAACTGAATGAATCAAACAAAAAACCGCAAGAGGATATTTTAGTGTCAAATGTCACCTTTCCAACGAGCATAAATCTGAAATTGTTTGATAGATACCTGACGAGATAGCGATCACTACAGACCGAAAAAATAATGGATTACTTTTTCCCCAAACTTATATAATCTACTGACTCGTAACACTATTCATTTTAATCACTATTTAAAAAATTTATTTGTAATTCATAGCAAATCGTCTTGTTGAAGTTAAAATAACAGCTTAAAGACTGCAAAACGAATTACTTTTATCATGGTGTTCAAAATTATATTTCATCAAAAAAAGAGATTCGAATCTATTATAGATTACACTTCTTTACATATTACAATAATAATAGTGCTTAACATAAATTACATTGAAAACATTTTACAGCAAATTCACTAACTGTATCTGCATTTGTTATACTTTACGTTTTGTGTTTTTTTTTACGTTTGTATTTGAAATAAAACGATAGATATATGTAAAAAATTTGAGTTAAAAATTTGTGAAATATTTCTTGAATATTAAATGAAAAAAAATCAACTGCTATTAATATTTTATGAATGATAAATTAGTACTCAAGAAAACATATAATATACATTTAATATTTATATTTACTTAATTTTTGAGTAAACTATATTTGTAAGCTCATACGCGCATTTTATTATGTTCCTTTCATTTACTAAAACCACAAAATTATATTAGAAGTTCTAATGGAAAGTTCATTTCAAACACCTTAATAAATAAACTAATTTCATACTAATTAAAATATTTTTATGTAAAATATAATATTTTCATAATGTTTATTACTTCTATTTATACCATCCTTTTTAAAATCCCTGTTTGTGCGTAGTCCATGATATATTTAACGACCATTCAAATTAAATAGCTCTCCAACAGCATCGTAAAATATTATTTAAATAACTCGCAAATTATATGAATTTGATGTGGCACCATAAAAATTATTACTAAATTTATTTGAGACAAGTGATTTAAATGGCAGATTACAAATTAAGCTGTATACCATTAATACAGATTGAGTGTAAATATTTATTAATATTGGTCCAGCTTGCAAATTAAAAACAACAGTTTCTTTGATTAGTTGTAACAACATAAAAATATTTTTTAAAGCTATATGAGTGGTAAAAAAATGAATTTAGTGCAGTTTTGGGAAATATTTTAAAAAAAATAAACTTAGCATAAATTAACCACATATAAGCATAAATTATTCAATTTGCCAACGGCGAAATCTTATTATCAACAAACTTTATCCCCTTACGCATGGTTTTAAAAGTACAAAATCAAAAAATAAGATAATCTTCAAAAAGAAATTTTCCCTTTAAAATAAATAAAGGCCATCAAGGAATTGATGCTCTTTTTCTTTCTCCATTTGCCCTGAAGTCAAAAAAGATTCTGCTTATGAAATAAGTAAAATGAAAATTCTCACAGTTGTGTATTTAAATCTTTTCCACCCCCCATTTGGAACAAAATCAAAGTTACTTACCAAAAATATTTCAAAAATTAAATATGTCATAACATCATATTTATAACTGATTTTAGGAATATGAATTTATCCCATACATTTATATTTAATTAAGAATTGTCCAAATATATATAAAACGTGATTGACATTAGGAGCTAGAAACATGTTTAAAACAAAAATTATTTTCTCTTTGAGAATATATACATTAGTTTTAATAAAGAATTTATTTTCCAACTTTTTTTTTTTTTTGTCGAGTGCCTGCCAGGTTGTCAACATGGGGTGCGCTGCTCCACTTTTCCAACTGAACAATAATTTAGTGAGGAGTCCGACTTCCTCGGTACACCTATGGCATGTGTGTACGTGCCATAAGTACCCTTTTATAGGGTAGGGAAACATTCACAATCTTTCATACGAGGAAAGGACATGAGAGGGAAAGAAACATTACATCCATGTCCAAGCCCAGGTCCTCCCTATCCGCAGTCAGGCATACTGAAAACTAGTCAAGGTGGGCGGCTGGCTATTTTGTATTACATGAACTAAATGAATTTATTAAGGTAACGTACTTTTGAAATAAATTTTAAAGAAGAATAAGTGTTTAACCCTACTTTCCTCTCCTAGTTCTTAAGCAAATGGAAAATATTACACAGTGAATCGATTCACAACCATTTTAAGATAGGTTTTTCTTAATATGTCGTAGGATAGGCAGCTACTCAAGCAAAGAAAGGATAAAGACAGGAGAGAAATAAAGAATGTGTACATCTATGCCCAAAACAGGATTCGAACGGAGGACCTCCTATACGCTATCAGACACGCTGACCACTAGACAGGGTGGTCGGCTATTTTTCACAATTCACACACGCAAATAAATATACGCACTTATTATATATAAATATATAATAAGTGCATATATTTATTATATGTACTATATAAAATAGATTATATTAAAAAGATTCCAGAGTCAAAGTATTTAAAAGAGATCTTATTCTTAAACAAATGCTTACCTAGTTCAATAATACGATTCGATCTTGGGGCTTAGTACACCAACAATTCCAAGAATTTCTGATTGAAGTCGATATATATTAATCTGACCTTCTTTATCACACGAAAGTAAGATAGTTAAGCTGTGGATATGCATTTGAACTGGTTTGGAATTTAAAAGAGGAAATACAAGATTTCTTAAAGAATAAATCAGACAAACGGTCTGATTTCTAGATTTTTGAAGACAAAAATTGGCGTACCAATTTTGCATTTTATACCGATTTCCCCGAGCACTATGACAAATTAAACTAAAATTTGTAAGGAAACAACCATTTTATAGATGAGACTTGGGGTTGTTTAAAATCATTTAAAACTCAGCTTTTTATATTTTGTAACTGCATGGAAAAGAACGATTTAACCCTTCTTTGCACAATAGTGGAAATTTCCATCATAACCTATAATGCCCAAAAATTATATAAAAGAACAAATTCACTTTAAGTTGATCGTGTTTGGATACCTTTTTCTATTGCATAAAAAGAAACATAGCTGTCAAAAATAAACAAGTGTCATTATCAGTGCTTAAAGTTGTCTCATTCCACTGTTTGTTGTAGTTGCAATAAATGATTTCGTTTATAATTTTGTTTTATTATATTAGAGTTTCTATTGCTAAAAAATTGAAAATGAGTGGAAGAAATTTTTGTAACACGTGTTTCTGTTATTTTCCTCTTTTATTTCTATTTAGTACTAAGCTAATGATCTAACTTTGGATGATGATGGAAATTTTTAGCCTATTGTTTTTTGCTAAATTTATACTATAAATATATACTAAGATTTTTTTAACCATTTTTCCTTTTATTTTGAACATGAATTATATCAACTTGATTAATTTCACCAATAAAGAAAAAATCATGCAAAGAAGGGTTAACTCACTTTCCGAGTTTAAAATCCATGTCACCTGTGAGTAAGAATAAACTAAAAGATTTCAGTCAGTCATTGAAAAAACTTCACGCAGAATTTGAAACTAGATTTCAAGATTTTAAGAACATTCATACACTGGTTGATGTTTTCTCAATGCCTTTTAATGTAGACTCCAAAAATGTATCTCGAGAATTGCAGTTATAAATTATTGAAATGCAGTATGGTACCTATTTAGGCTCCGCAGGCGAACGGCCTACTCGCGAAGCGAGTGTAAGGCCTCTAGCGTTCGCTGCGTAAAACCCCAACACGGGGAGGCACCGAATCTTCCGTCGGGCAAGGAAAACACACAACCGTTCCAGCAGCCGAGTACCTTACCAGACGTGTCGTTGCTCCGCTCAGCCGAGTATGGTACCTATTGAAAGCAATTGTTCTTGAATTCCACAAAATTAGATTTTTCCAGAGCGCTGCCGACAGCTGAATTCCCAAAGAAGATTGCTCACGCCCAGAAAATTATGGCGATGTTTGCGTCGTCTCATGTGTCCGAACAGACTTTTTCAGCCATGAAATTGCTGAGAAACTCAATCAGAAATTGATTGACTGATGAACGACTTTTCGCGCTGCTGAAAGTTGCTTTGTATTAGCTGGAACCTGCTTTCGAAAAAATTACGGTAAACCAAAAACAATTCAATATGTCTCACACGGCTAACATGTCAGGGGATTTGAATAAAAGTTAAAAATATTATTCAAGGTAAAAAGTAATTTGTAACATTTATGTGTAATGCTGTAATGTTAGTATAATATTATGATTAAAAGCTTTAATACAAAATGCAGTTTTCCTATAATTCTGGGCCTATTCTGGAATTTCTTACTTTGTGGCCTACCATAATAAAAGTTTGCCCATCACTATTTAAAATACATAAGAATCGTAATTACCAATTATTTGCGATAAAATGAAATTTGTTAAATATATTAGTTTGGGGGAAAAGTTATCCATTATTTTTTCGGTAGACGTCTGTAGTGATCGATATCTCGTGAGGTGTCTATCAAACAATTTCATATTTATGATCATTGGAAAGGTGACAATTGACACTAAAATATTCTCTTGCGGTTTTTTGTGTGATTAATTCAGTTATGAGTACAGGGTTTTAAAAATAGAAGACAACAAACAGAAAATTCGATACATTTTAGTTTCTCTTTTATAATGGCGAAAATGCTAACCAGGTGGCTAAAATTGTGAAAGGTGTTTATCGTCCTATATATGACTGTAACAACCAATTACGCACAATTTTGGTTACGTCGATTCCGTTTGGGGATTTGGATGCTAAAGATGCACCTCGCATGGATACAACATCGTCGAGAATGTCCATCAAATATCAAAAATTATCAAACTTGACAGCATGTCAGCAGTCGTAGCTTCGCACAAGACCTAAAAATCTACAGGAAAACTGTTTTGAAACTTTTTACAAAGCGAATCTGAAAGAAGTTACAAAAAGTTCACGTAAAAATAATGGATTTCTTTTTCCCCAACCTAATATATAGGATATAAACAAGATATTTCTTTAAATGACATAAATTAATTGTTAAGATATAAATTTTACGATAGATTCTTGAAGCTAAATTATTTATTTTGTAATTTACTGTGATATATGAATATTTTTTCCGATTCCCATACTTATTAAGAAAATTTATAAACGAAGGTGTAAATACCGAGTTTTCAATTATGTAAAATATTCTGAGTGTGGGGTATTTCCCATTATACTGTTTACCACTGAATCCTTCCCCTCCCAAAAGGGAAATATTCCCTTCATTGAATGTCGCAATTCGCTGGACAATTCGTGATTAGCGCATGTGCATTAAATGATAGTTGGCAGTTGAATAGATCAGGAAGAACGATCATGAGTTCCCTTTTGTTGCTTTCAGGGAAAGATTTGTCTTCCGTGGAGATTCCTGTCTGCAAATGAACTTCCGTCTCCCCAGATCGCTTCAGATTCGCCAGTGGATTAGAGGAAGTAGTTATTGCGACATTACTCCACTAATTGCCCACGACTTTTGCTAGTGAAATTTGCTTGCGATTACTGCTGTATTCTATATATCTAAAAGAATGATTTGTGAGGAATATTGATTACGTCATTTTATACAATCATTTAATTTAATACTCTTGAATGAATTTTCTTATCGTACTTAAGAATCTGTAAGATATATTTTATTGAAAAGTACAAGTTTGATCAAATCACAACCAAATTGAACATCTTTTAAGACAGAAGTATCAGAAAAAATGTGAAAAATATCACTATATTGAAAATTAAAATTAATATTGTTTTAATAAAATATTGATTAGGGAAAATTATAAAAAAAATATAATAAAAATATTTTTTATTCAATATGGAAACTCTCATTATATATTCTAATTTTAATATTATTTTCCTGATATGCGTTATAATTTCTCAATTTAATTCGTCAAATTTTCAATGAAATAATGTCGCTTAAAAATGTTTCATAAATCATGTTTTTTTAAATCCTATTTTTAATGTATCTAGTATAATCATAAGACAATTCTTCAATTGTAAATCCCATAGGTATTCAAATGCAATTTCACTTTGGTTTTTAATTCTATACAAATGTATTTTTAAGCAAAATGTGTACCTAGAATTTCTTCTATCAAATATTAATTTTTATGATTTAAGGCTTTCAATTTATTTCTAGATAAATTTGAAAAAGAATTATCTGAATCTAATTTTATTTAATCTAAAATAAAATTTAGTTTTTATATCTATTAGAAAGCACACGTTTTAGCTTACCTTTCCATTCCTTTTCACCAATTTTTTATTTGTACATTTTGACAATACATATTATGTGTGTTCAATATTCCTGGCTCGCTACGGTTCGTTAAAATTATATTACATGATTCGATGAATTTATAGTTAACTGCTTCTGAACATGATTTTTTAATTTAGATTTTACCAGGTGAAAACACGAACCCCAGTATCCAGGATGAATTCTGGACTGAAGAGACAAAAGTTTAATTAACCAAAAAAAAGGAGACAGACTAAATTTAACGTTAATTAAAATT